>CM053033.1:189758967-189767149 GCA_028564925.1 Lithobates sylvaticus | reverse complement strand
AACTATAGATTAAGATACAGATTATTTAGTGCATAGCCATTCCAGCGCAGCGTATATTTATTTTTGTTTTATTGTGCACGAACCTATGAGACGTGTTCACCGTTTGCAGCTTGATAGTGGCAGATTCTTTAAGGCTCGCAGGATTTTGTTGTTTTGTGGTAAAGACGTGTTGCTGTTTGCTCCCCTGCTGTGCTGTGTGTTCACGTGGGTTAGACTGTTTGACTGGTTTTGTCTCAGATTCTGTGTCTCCTGTCTGCCGCTGGAAGGCTGTCTGACCTCACCTGCTGCTGCTTAACTAAGGATATAAAAGCGGATGGGTCTTAAAGAGACAAGGTACCTGTTTTTTTCTTGGTGACAGAATTATGTTTTTTTTTCCATAATTTTTTTTTTGCACATATGAGCTCATCACACCTGTCAGTGGCACAGAAGATTAGTGACGGTACGAGGGGGCGGCGTGGAACATATCTTCAAAAGAGTGCTCAAGGAATGTTCAAGGAATGCAGTATGGTGTTCTGCATTATTTTAGGAGCAGAAGCCCTAAACGCAAACACTCCAGAAAATCTAAGACCCGCCACTGGTCATCCCCTGACCAGGACAATATGCATTCTTCACATTCCTGCACAGGGTGGCTTTCATGCTCCTCAAGCAGCTCACATGGCAGTGGCTCACATGCGTTTACATCAGCGTAATAGAAAATGCCTTGCCCAGCCCTGTAGCAAACATTGGCCATTAATCTGCATGGATTGCCTCAAATGCCAATGAATAAGGAACAGGCAAGACGCAGACCCAACCATCGCAAACGCACGCAGATATTTCCAAACGTGAAAAAGGAGGAACAACCGTAATGATGGAGTTAAAAGCTCATCGATGAAGAATGTGAGAGATGTGATAAGAATACCAATTTACAGTAAAGGTCTCCAAGCTTTATCCAATGAAGCTGGCTGATGCATGTTTAAGCAACTCACTTCCAGGAGTGGATGGGGCCTGTCAGCATTAGGTGCACAAGTGTCTTTGCCTTTTAATACCTTTTCCAATGGCCTACATAACACCGGTGCTGTGTGTTCCAGTACAGTCAACTAAAGGAGAACATGTTGCATTTTTTTCTCTATAGAACGTATTTTTAACATGGCAAACGCATTGAAAAAAATCCTGAACACCTCAAAAGTGTGCATGCAGAAAAACCTCTTCAACTCAGAAATTGTGGTAAACTGGCCTGAAGACTTGCAGAAAATTTGCGGCAGGCCTCGCATATTGTGTTTCAGTGTCAGCGTGTCAGTGTGTTTCTGACTGCTGACAATATGTGCTCTATTTCTGGGGATTTGTGTATGCGTGCTGTTAGTACAGCATTGCAGTATCACATCTGGGGGGTGTCTATAGGTTGCCTGTGCAGGTTTACTGTGCTTAGAACTGTCCCTGCAAAAAGTGTCATTTTTGCAGGAAAAGAGCTATTTAAAAGCACTCGCGGCTAATGAATTGATGGCTCCCGTAACACAGAGAACTGTCTTTCATTGATTTAAAAAAAAAAAAAAAAGCGTGGGGTCCCCCCAAATTCAATAACCAGGCCCTTCAGGTCTGGGATGGATATTAAGGGGGACCCCAGCCAAAAAAAAAAAAAATGGCGTAGGGTCCCCCTCAAAATCCATACCAGACCCTTGAGGTCTGGGATGGATTTTAAGGGGAACCCCAGCCCCCAAAAATGGCGTGGGGTCCCCCTCAAAATCCATACCAGACCCTTATCCGAGCACGCAACCTGGCAGGCCCCAGGAAAAGAGGGGGGGACGAGAGCGCCCCCCCCTCCCGCCTGAACCATACCAGGCCACATGCCCTCAACATTGGGAGGATGCTTTGGGGGTCTGAGACCCCCAAAGCACCTTGTCCCCATGTTGATGAGGACAAGGGCCTCGTCCCCACAACACTGCCCCGTGGTTGTGGGGGTCTGCGGCGGGGGGCTTATCGGAATCTGGAAGCCCCCTTTAACAAGGGGACCCCCAGATCCCGCCCCCCCCTGTGTGAAATGGTAAGGGGGTACAAAAGTACCCCTACCATTTCACCAAAAAAGTGTCAAAAATTGTAAAAATGACAGGAGACGGTCTTTGACAATTCCTTTATTAAAATCTTCTTTCTTCTTTCTTCATCCTTTGGTTTCTTCATCTTCTACTTCCGTCATCTTCTTCCATCTTCTTCCATTTTCTTCTTCCTCCGATCCACTTCTTCTTGCGCTGGCCTTCTCGTCCTTCTCGTCCTGCATCTTCTTCCATGGCATCGGTGTCGGTGTCTCTTCTTGGGCCACTCCTCGCAATGGGAGGCTCCCGCTATGTGAGGCTTCGCTGCCTCTGACAGGTCTTTTATAATTGAGGGTCTCCTGGTGACCCCGCCCCCTCTGACGCACGGGGACGTCATGGGGAATTCCCTATGGCTTTCCCCATGACGTCAGAGGGGGGCGGGGTCACCAGGTGCCCTCCATTATAAAAGACCTGTCAGACGGAGCAAAGCCTCACACAGCGGGAGCCTCCCATTGCGAGGAGCGGCCCGACAGAAGAACAGATGCCGACACCATGGAAGAAGATGCCGGACGAGAAGGACGAGAAGACCAGCGCAAGAAGAAGCGGATCGGAGGAAGAAGAAAATGGAAGAAGATGGAAGGAGAAGATGAAGAAACCGAAGGATGAAGAAAGAAGAAAGAAGATTTTAATAAAGGAATTGTCAAAGACCGTCTCCTGTCATTTTTATAATTTTTGACACTTTTTTTGTGAAATGGTAGGGGTACTTTTGTACCCCCTTACCATTTCACACAGGGGGGGCGGGATCTGGGGGTCCCCTTGTTAAAGGGGGCTTCCAGATTCCGATAAGCCCCCCGCCCGCAGACCCCCACAACCACCGGGCATGGTTGTGGGGACGAGGCCCTTGTCCTCATCAACATGGGGACAAGGTGCTTTGGGGGTCTCAGACCCCCAAAGCATCCTCCCAATGTTGAGGGCATGTGGCCTGGTACGGTTCAGGCGGGAGGGGGGCCGCTCTCGCCCCCCCTCTTTTCCTGCGGCCTGCCAGGTTGCGTGCTCGGATAAGGGTCTGGTATGGATTTTGAGGGGGACCCCACGCCATTTTTTTGGGCTGGGATTCCCCTTAAAATCCATCCCAGACCTCAAGGGTCTGGTATGGATTTTGAGGGGGACCCTACGCCATTTTTTTTTTGGCTGGGGTCCCCCTTAATATCCATCCCAGACCTGAAGGGCCTGGTTATTGAATTTGGGGGGACCCCCACGCTTTTTTTTTTTTATTTTTTTTATTTTTTATCAATGACTTTTTTTTTATGAATGACTTTCAATGAATGACTGTTCTCTGTGTTACGGGAGCCGTCAATTAACATTAGCCGCAAGTGATTTTAAATAGCTTTCTTTCCTGCAAAAATGACACTTTTTGCAGGGACAGTTCTAAGCACAGGAAACATGCGCCCCTTTACATGCATACTATAGACACCCCCAGGTACGAAATTTAAAGGAATATTACACTTTTATTGTTTCAATTTAAGCATTATTAAAATCACTGCTCCTGAAAAAACGGCCGATTTTTAAAAAAAAAAATTTGCATTGATACATGTCCCCTGGGGCAGGACCCAGGTCCCCAAACACTTTTTATGACAATAACATGCATATTAGCCTTTAAAATTAGCACTTTTGATTTCGAACGTTCGAATCCATTATAACTAATAGGGTTCGAAAGCTCGCACGGACTTTAGGTCCGTTCGCGGGTTCTGGTGCGAGCCGAACGGGGGGGTGTTCGGCTCATCCCTAGTCACAGCCATTAGAGTTGAGCGGACACCTGGATGTTCGGGTTCGGCGGGGTTCGGCCGAACTTCGGAAAAAAGTCCGGGTTCGGGACCGAACTTGACCCGAACTTGACCCCGAACTCCGAACCCCATTGAAGTCAATGGGGACCCGGACTTTTGAACACTAATATGGCTGTAAAAAGGTCATGGAAAGGGCTAGAGGGCTGCAAATGGCAACAAAATGTTGTTAAGAGCATGGCAAGTGATCTGCAAACAAATGTGGATAGGGAAATAACTTAAAATAACATAAAAAAAAATAAAACATAAAAAAAAAATGCTGGAGGCCCCCTTCTCAGCAGAAGAGGTACAGGAAGTCATTAAGAACCTCAGAAACTCAACGGCACGATGCCGCACATATGGTGGGAATACCCCAGAATACGCACTTTCTGGAAAAAATTATTCAATTTAATGGATAAGATAGTGGGAAAATAAAATACTTGGAAATAAAAAAAAAAAATGAAAAAATTATAATCTTGACCTAGGAGGACGAAATTCAAATGGAGTAGGAGGTTGAGGTGGCGGTGGATGTGGCGGTGTAGGTGGAAGCGGCGGTGGAGGAGGACGAGGTAGCCAACACTGGTTCAAAAATACAACAATGGCTGGGTAAGGATAGTGGTGAATGATGTGTCGAATTCTGTCCCCCGTCGCATAGTGTCCGCCCTGTACTGCACTTGCTCAGTACGTAGGACAAGGGGATTTTGAAACTCTCCGAAGACGATGCGCGGTGACTCCAGGTTCAAGTCACATCATCCGAGGTTGAAGCCTAGCCAAGCGAGCCCGTGAGGGGCCCTGTTACTATGTGCTACCGTATGTCCACTTGGATGGTCGGGCTTGAACCTGCACTTACTGCGCAGGCGACGTTCATCTTTGGAGATTTTGTGAATCTCCTTGTCCTCCGTACTGCGCAAGCACTGCACCTGCGCAGTAAGTGGCCGGACACTATCCGATGGCAAGACAGTTTTCATCAGAACACCGGTATATGTGTCTATTCTGCACAAGGTACGGCCAAGTCCTGTGGGATCCATGCCTGGTTCATTTTAATGAACGTGAGCTTGTCCACATTGGCTCTGGACAGGCGGCTGCGCTTGTCTGTGATAACGCCCCCTGCCGTGCTAAATACACGTTCGGGAAATACACTGGCGGCAGGGCAGGCCAGCACCTCCAAGGCGTAAAGGGCAAGCTCAGGCCATGTGTCCAATTTGGAGACCCAGAAGTTGAAGGGGGCAGACCCGTCATGCAGTACGTGTACGCGTGTGCACACATACTGCTCCACCATGTTGGTGAAATGCTGCCTCCTGCTAAGACGTTCCATCTCAGCTGGTGGTGCTGGTTGTTGTGGCGTGCCGACAAAGCTTTTCCACATTCCGGCTATGCTAGCTAACCCTGCCTTGAGAGGTGCTGGCGGTGCCCCGGCTGCATTGGCGACCTCTTCCTCTGCCTTCGCCTTGTGCTTCCACCGTACCCCCGCTTCCAAGTGGGAATGCCACCAGCAGCGCGTCTACCAGCGTGCGCTTGTACTCGCGCATCTTATGGTCACGCTCCAGTGAGGTAATTAAGGACGGCACGTTGTCCTTGTAACGGGGATCCAGCAGGGTGGCCACCCAATAATCAGCACCAGTTAAAATGTGGGCAACTCGGCGGTTGTTGCGGAGAGACACTGCAGCATGTAATCGCTCATGTGTGCCAGGCTGCCCAGAGGCAAGGAAAAGCTGTCCTCCGTGGGAGGTGTATCGTCTGTGTCCTTTGTATCCCCCCAGCCACGCACCAGTGATGGACATGAGCTGGTCTGGGTGCCACCCTGCTGTGAACATGGTTCCTCCTCCTCCTCCATCTCCTCCTCATCCTCCACCTCGTCATCCTCCAGAACTGTGCCCTTGCTGCCAGACAATTGTGTACCTGGCGCTTGTTGGTGCAGGAACCCAGCCTCGTAGCCACTTGTAAATGACTGCCCTGAAAGCCTTGGAAATGAACCCTCTTCCTCCTCCTCCTCCTCCTCCTCCTCCTCATCCTGTGCCACATCCTCTTCCATCATCGCCTTAAGAGTTTTTTCAAGGAGGCATAGAACTGGGATAGTAACGCCGAGAACGGCGTCATCGGCACTGGCCATGTTGGTGGAGTACTCGAAACAGCGCAACAAGGCACACAGGTCTCGCATGGAGGCCCAGTTATTGGCGGTGAAGTGGTGCTGTTCCACAGAGCGACTCACGCGTGCGTGCTGCAGCTGAAACTCCACTATCGCCTGCTGCTGTTCGCACAGTCTGGCAAGCATGTGCAAGGTGGAGTTCCACCTTGTGGGCACGTCACATATGAGACGGTGAGCGGGAAGGCCGAAGTTACGCTGCAGCGCTGACAGGCGAGCAGCAGCAGGGTGAGAACGCCGAAAGTGCGCACAGACGGCCCGCACTTTCTGCAGCAGCTCTGGCATATCGGGGTAATTCTTCAGGAACCTCTGGACCACCAAGTTCAGCACATGCGCCAGGCAAGGGATGTGCGTCAAACCGGCAAGGCCCAGAGCTGCTACGAGATTTCGCCCATTATCGCACACCACCAGGCCGGGCTTGAGGCTCACTGCCACCAACCACTCATCGGTCTGTTGTTCCATGTCCCTCCACAACTCCTGCACGGTGTGGGGTTTTTCCCCCAAACAGGAAAGTTTTAAAACTGCCTGCTGTCGTTTAGCCCTGGCTGTGCTGAAGTTGGTGGTGAAGGTGTTACACTGACCGGATGAGGAGGCGGTAGAGGATGAGGAGGCGGAGTAGGAGGAGTTAGCAACAGGAGGCAAACTGAAGTGCCCTGCAATCCTCGGTGGTGGAAGGACATGCGCCAAACTGCTATCCGCCTCAGGCCCAGCCGCCACTACATTTACCCAGTGTGCTGTTAGGGAGATATAACGTCCCTGACCGTGCTTACTGGTCCACGCATCCGTAGTTAGGTGGACCTTGCCACAGATGGCGTTGCGCAGTGCACACCTGATTTTGTCCCCCACTTGGTTGTGCAGGGAAGGGATAGCTCGTCTGGAAAAGTAGTGGCGGCTGGGCACGACGTACTGTGGGACAGCCAATGACATCAGCCTTTTAAAACTCTGCGTCTCCACCAGACGGAATGACAGCATTTCAAAGGCGAGGAATTTTGAAATGCTGGCATTCAGGGCCAGGGATCGCGGGTGGCTAGGGGGGTACTTCCTCTTCCGCTCCAGTGTTTGGGAAATAGAGAGCTGAAAGCTTCCATGGGACATTGTGGAGATGGTTGGTGACCCAGGTGGTAGTGTTGCTGGCAGATCCTCTGTTTGCGGGTTGGCAGGTGTCACTGTCACTACAGAGGTGGATGAAGAGGCCGAGACTGCAGCAGAAAAGGAAGCAGGAGGAGCCAGAGACCTTTCTTGTTTTTTGCGGTGTCTACTCCACTGCATCTCGTGCTTTGCACTTAGATGCCTGGTCATGCAGGTTGTGCTCAGGTTGAGAACGTTTATGCCTCGCTTCAAGCTCTGATTGCACAGCGTGCAAACCACTCGTGTCTTGTCATCAGGACATTGTCTGAAGAACTGCCACGCTAGGGAACTACTTGCACCTGGCTTTGGTGTGCTCGGTCCCTTGCTGCGGTGGGCAGTAGCAGACGTACTGTCTAGGGGACGGACGTTCCTCTTTTGCACCCTGCTCCCTCCTCTGCTGTGCTGGTGGCTCTGTGCGACCACCACCTCTTCCTCTGAACTACACTGGTCACCTGCATGACGTTGATTCCATGTGGGGTCAAGGACCTCATCGTCCTCCACATCATCTTCCACCCAAAATTCACCCCTGCCCTCCTTGTCAGTCTGCACAATGGCGAAAGCAGCAGCAGTTGGCACCTGTGTTTCGTCATCATCCGAGACGTGCTGTGATGGTCCTCCCATGTACTCATCATGAAACATAAGTGGTTGGGCATCGGTGCACACAATCTCTTCCACTTCAGGGGCAGTGGATGGCCCTGGGAAACCCTGCTAACAGAGTCATCAAAAAGCAGAAGAGACTGCTGCATGATTTGGGGCTCAGACTGATTGGCTGATTTGCAAGGGGGTGAGGTGAAAGACTGATGGACATCGGCTGCAGGTGCCAACTCTGAACTTTCATCAGGAGACTGGGTGGGAGACAATGTGAAGGAACCGGAGGCCCTGTCAGCAGCAACCCAATCTACTATCGCCTGTACTTGTCCTGGCCTCGACATTCGTACAGCCTCATTAAGCGCGCCAAAATACTGCTGCAGGCTCTGTCGCCTACTCGCACCTGCGTAAGGTGTTTCACTAGTGCGTGTAGCTGGCACAGATCGACCACGTCCTCTCCCTGCAACAGGAGCGCCACCAGCAGCACCACGACCCGGGCC
>CM053033.1:189718967-189753967 GCA_028564925.1 Lithobates sylvaticus | reverse complement strand
ACAAAAAACACAAATGTTACTAAAAACGCACATCCAGTTTTTAGTCCAAAAAATGACACAACACACCCACACACAGCCAGCAACACCCACACACACAGCCAGCAACACCAACACATGAGTAAAAAATGCAGGCCCAAAACCCAATAAACCACAGTGATGTATCCTAGAAACCCTTACCTTCGTACAGAGCGCTCGCTACTTCCGTTCGGAAAACACGTGGCCCTCAAACCGCCTTATATACACTGCGCACGCGTCGAAGTCCGCCTGCGTCCTCCTCGTTGCCCGCCCATGACGTTCCTTGTGACGAGAATTCCCCGCCCCGCTTCCACTCGTTGCATTGTGGGTGAATAAGTAGATGAAGATGGCGGACACATTCTCAGCAAGTAGCGCGGAGGAAAGCCCAGAACCCCAGACATCTGCATCCAGCAGCAGATATAAGGCCACCAATATGGCCTTTGAAGAGATGGTGGAGATGGTGGACATCCTCCAAAGGGAAGATTACGACGGGGAAAATGGCCCCTACCCTCGACCCAACTTGCGCAAGGACAAGATTCTCAGTACAGTTGTCAGCACCCTGGAGCATAAGTTCGGCGTACGAAGGGGCAAGGATCAACTGCGCAAGCGATGGTCCGACATTAAATCCAGGGAGCCCGATCAGTACAGGAGAATTAGAAAAGCGATCAAAAAAAGTAAGTCAATGACGTGCGCTACTATGGTTCTATTTGATATCTCTAATCTTGCGAAGATTTTATTAGAACTCGTACGTGAATCTTGCGAAGATTTTATTAGAACTCGTACGTGAATCTTGCGAAGATTTTATTAGAACTCGTACGTGAATCTTGCGAAGATTTTATTAGAACTCGTACGTGAATCTTGCGAAGATTTTATTAGAACTCGTACGTGAATCTTGCGAAGATTTTATTAGAACTCGTACGTGAATCTTGCGAAGATTTTATTAGAACTCGTACGTGAATCTTGCGAAGATTTTATTAGAACTCGTACGTGAATCTTGCGAAGACTTTATGAAATTTCGTTTGTCATTATAAAGTTGATTGAGTTTACCTGGCTGTGGGTTATTTGACTTGTAAGGTTATTTATTATTGTCAGGATCTATACTATTACTACTGTAGTAATGGTTTTGTGGGTAACTTACACAGGGACTCCAGAGGATGGTTTGGGGGGGGGGGGCAATCTGTTAAGCAGGGTGTCAAGCTACAAATTCCAAAGAAATGCTCAGCATCTACAAATACTGTAGCTGATGACTTTTCAAATAAGTACACTCACCTGTCACAGGGTCCAGCGACCTCAGCACCCGAGACTAACCGTCCCTTGGATGCTGCAGCTACCATCTTTGATATTGGAATCCTGAAATTAATCTTTGCGGCTTCACTTCCCGGTTCACTATTGGGCATGCGCCAGTTGCGCAATGCAATAGGACTTGTCCGCGCTAGCTCTGGGACCCTGTGTGTCCCAGCAGACAGCACGGTGGGACGGGATGTGGCGTATACTTCTGTGGGAGTCTATGGCCGGATGTGTGTGCAAATACCTGCCTTACACAGGTATCTGCAACCCCTCCCCCCTAAAAGGTTCCAAATAAGACACCAGAGGGGTGCAGGGATCCAATGAGCGGAAGTTCAACTTTAGGGTTGAAGGCCGGTTTAAGTATTGGAGTTTCATTAGATAGGGATTTCAATTCTGTATTCAAGTAGGATCTTGTAACAAACTGCTAATAATTGGACAACACTTTTAAACAATGTTTAATATTCATATTTCGGCACTCAAATATCAGTGTGATTAAAAGTGTACCTTTGTGTTCCATTACCATAGGGGGCAAAAGACTCAGACGTCACTCAGGACATCCCAGGACCTCCCGGCCTCAGCAGACTAATTGGGCAGTTAGCCCAAGCCCACGCGGGGATGTGGAGGAAGAAGAGGTGCTTGAAGTCGAGCACATCTGCACCCCACCAAGTGAGTGTCTGAGAACCCAGATTGAGCTACTAAATTAATGTCTGCATGTTTTTGACCTTTTTTTTCTTTGGTTTTATCTACCCAACTATTAGGTGATGATCTGGTTGTGGAAGGCCAAGCTGCGGAGCCATTTTCCACGGACAGTGCCCACAGGCTTATTGGGCAGATCATGGGCTGGAATATGCAGCTGGAAAGAATGCAAAACCAGTTGCAAACCATGCAGAAGTAGATGGCCACCATGCAGCAGGGAATGAAGGACATGATTGATGTTTTGGGGAGAATCTAAAGACCCCTTTTCCAGTTCAAAACATCAATCATGTCCTTCATTCCCCTTTTGATACGCTAATTTTGTAAAATTTTAGATGCCAAATTTTGAATATGCACATGGTGTGTCAACATGTGCTATGTGCCATCAGGGGATCTCAATGTACGCATTTTGTGTTTGCAACCTCTTCATCATAATGCTAGTAGGTGAGAGGAAAGGGGTTTCACACACAAAACACGTCCATTGATTCCCCATGATGGAAGATAGCACATGTTGACATTACCCATTTGGAATTTCAATTTGTGTGCATATTCAAAATTTTGCTTTTACTGTACATGGGTTACATCAACCAGTTGAACTTTGTAAGTTCCATAGTTTTACATTGTCTAAATATTTTATACCAAAAAAAAAATGTTTTTAATTTTTTAAACCATGTTTTTATTTTTTTAAAAAAAAAAAAAAAATCTAAAAAATGGATAAATCCAAAAAAAAAAAAAAAATGTTTCTGAAAAAATACAACAAAAATATTTGATTACAAAAAAAAATGATAATTATTTAATAAAAAAAAAAAAAAAAATGCAAATCACCAACAAAAAAAAAAAAGGAATATGTTTGGATGTGCACTATAATAAAAAAAAAATGTTTGCACAAATTAAACAATATGTGTGGCTTCTTCTTTTTAAATACTACCAGTTTGACCAAAAAATGTTGTGGTTCATTGACAAAGGGGCTTATTTAATAAACGCAAAACAAGTTTTGCACTATAATAAGTGCACTAGGACAACATATAAAACAGCCAAAAAGAAAAGCAAACAATACGAAAACCACAATATTTTTAACAGAAATCAATGGATTTATTTTGTAAAAAGAAAGTAATTTTTAAGGGTCTGCTGCCATTGCAATGGCCCCCCTACCATTAAATAAGTTACATATCGGTCCCGCACTTGCTGTGCTGATTGGGGGGCCAAGCCAAGACGGCGATTATCCAGCCCTGTCATCTCGGGCTCCACTCCGGCCTCAGGCCCAATAGGTAGCGTGTAGCTGGCCGAATGCTTCCGTAGGTAATTGTGCATTATACAGCAGCTGAGAATTATTGTGTTCAGTTTGTACTCTGCCAGATGGATAGAAGTTAACAGCAATCGGAAATGGTTGGCCATAATGCCAAAGGCATTTTCAACCACCCTTCTTGCTCTGGCCAACCGAAAATTAAAAATCCTCCTCTCAGGGGTGAGGGATCTTTGGGGAAATGGCCTCATCAGGTGTTCACCCAGACCAAACGCCTCGTCGGCAATAAAAACAAAGGGGAGTCCCTCCACATTCTCTGCATCTGGTGGCAGCTCCAGGACACCAGTCTGGAGACGACGGCAGAACTCCGTATGGTTAAAGACTCCTCCATCCGACATCTGGCCGTTTTTCCCCACATCCACATAAAGGAAGTCATATTGTGCCGACACCACCGCCATCAACACAATACTATGGAACCCCTTATAGTTCCAATAGTAAGACCCCGAATGGGGTGGGGGCACAATTCGCACATGTTTGCCGTCAATCGCCCCTCCGCAGTTGGGAAAATACCAACGGGCAGCAAACTGGGAAGCCACAGTCTGCCATTCCTGTGGCGTGGAAGGACACTGTGAAGTCAAACAGAAAGATACAATTATAAGTAAAAACAAGCCAAAACCCCAAACTAAATCCAAGAAATTACCAAACTATTTTGATCAACATATGTATTTTTTTGAGTAGTCCTTGAAATCAATCAAAAATATGAAAGATAAGGGAAAATTCTCTGATTGATGACCCCTCTGATGGCCCAGAGAAGATAATAATGGGGATGTGGGTGGGGAGTAATTAATTCTAAGGTCACACAATACACATGCAATCAATTGAACAAGGTGTGGGGGGGGGGGGGGTTAATTAGAAGCTGACCCAAAACACATGCAATCAATTGAACAAGGTGTGGGGGGGGGGGGGTTAATTAGAAGCTGACCCAAAACACATGCAATCAATTGAACAAGGTGTGGGGGGGGGGGTTAATTAGAAGCTGACCCAAAACACATGCAATCAATTGAACAAGGTGTGGGGGGGGGGGGGATAATTAGAAGCTGACCCAAAACACATGCAATCAATTGAACAGTGTGGGGGGGGATTAATTAGAAGCTGACCCAAAACACATGCAATCAATTGAACAAGGTGTGGGGGGGGATTAATTAGAAGCTGACCCAATACACATGCAATCAATTGAACAAAGTGTGGGGGGGGATTAATTAGAAGCTGACCCAATACACATGCAATCAATTGAACAAGGTGTGGGGGGGGGGATTAATTAGAAGCTGACCCAATACACATGCAATCAATTGAACAAGGTGTGGGGGGGGGATTAATTAGAAGCTGACCCAATACACATGCAATCAATTGAACAAGTGTGGGGGGGGGGGTTAATTAGAAGCTGACCCAATACACATGCAATCAATTGAACAAGTGTGTGGGGGGGGGGGGGGATTAATTAGAAGCTGACCCAATACACATGCAATCAATTGAACAACGTGTGGGGGGGGGGGGATTAATTAGAAGCTGAACAACGTGTGGGGGGGATTAATTAGAAGCTGACCCAAAACAAGAGGGGCAAGGGGGGTGAAAGGGGGGTGAATACACATGCAATCAATTGAACAACGTGTGGGGGGGGGTTAATTAGAAGCTGACCACAAAACACAAGGTGTGGGGGGGATTAATTAGAAGCTGCCCAATGCAATCAATTGAACAAGGGGTGGGGGGGGGGAGCAAAATATTAATTAGAAGCTGACCCAAAACACATGCAATCAATTGAACAAGGGGGGGGGGGGGGCAACAATTAAAATAACAACCAAAAAAAAATTTATGCATGCATGAATAGGGGACATTCATAGAATAGTCATATCATGGTAAACACATGGGGGGGGGGGGGGGGGCATTAATTAGAAGCTGACCCAATACACATGCAATTAATTGAAAAATCTTAATTGAACAAGGTGGGGGGGGGGGATTAATTAGAAGCAGAACAGGTCTCTGGAATAATGATCCCCAGAGGGGGGGGGGGGACCCAATATTAATTAGAAGCTGACCCAAAACACATGCAATCAATTGAACAACGTGGCGACTAGCCTCTGCTCCGGGGGGATTAATTAGAAGCTGACAAATACACATGAAATCAATTTAAAAAAGAGGGGCAAGGGGGGTGAAAGGGGCGGTGAGTAAAGCAGTACAATGGAGCTGTTAAGATACATTTTTTTTCTAATAAAGTGACTAGGCTATGGGTGTTTATGGGCCAAAGATTCCATGCTGGGGAGGCTGGTGCAAGCAAATATGCATGTGGCCCACTAAATAATACATTCAAAAGCAATTTCTATAAGTGAACCGTAAAAAAAAAAAAAAAAAAAAAAAATGCATGCATGAATAGGGGACATTCATAGAGTAGTCCTATCATGGTAATTAGCTAACGATGAAATTGATGCACTACATTAGCAAACATACAAGACATAGGTAATTTTAAAAAGAGAAAACTTACCTTAATGTATTCCTCCTGCAGGACGTGAATAATGGCAGAACAGGTCTCTGGAATAATGATCCCCAGAGCCTGGGGGGAGATGCCTGCCTGTCGTGAACTTGAGGTCCTGCAAGCTTCTCCCCGTCGCCAAGTAACGCAACGTGGCGACTAGCCTCTGCTCCGGAGTGATGGCTTGCCGCATGCAGGTATTCTGCCTGCTGATAACAGGGGACAGCGAAGCCAACAGGCGGTGAAAAATGGGGTCCGTCATCCTGAGATAATTCCTGAAATCTTCAGGATTATTCTCACGGATCTCACGAGCAAAGGCATGTGTGAGAATTGGTCACGCTGGCGCAGCCAATTCGTGGTCCATGAACTCCTCCTCACGCTGTTCATGGACTGGGCTCGGGCCAAAGTGTTAACCGCAACACCGAGCCCCTGCACAGCACGAACTAGGTCCCGAGTACGTCCACACTCCCTGGCGTCAAAACGGTCGGCTGATCAAACAAAAAACTTAACTGAACGCACTGAATAACAGCAAGGCCTATGAAGAACTACCTGAAGAACAGGAACGAGCTGACCAGAACGGCCTGAGAACTGGTAGGAACTGATCCTCACGCACTGAAAGACAGATACAAAGCTCACAAGCACAAACTGAACGGCAGAAACGAGCGCATTAAGCAGAAGTCTGAGAAGCGCCAATCGTCTCTAACCAAACGTCAACTAACACGAGATACACACGAGATTAGTTAACGGTGCCCAAAGGGTGTCGTTTTGGATCCTGAGCTTCCTTTTTCTAGTCCCGTCGTACGTGCTGTACGTCATCGCGTGAACCGCTGGACTTTTAGCGTGATCGTGTGTTGTCAAGTCCGTTCGCTTTTTAGTCCGCCGAAGCCAGCTGGAAAGTCCAGAGGATTGTCCGCTGGAATAGGTCCGCCGGGAAAAGTCCCGTTGGGAAATCCATCATCAAACACCGAAAGTAGTGACAGCGACAATTCTGCAACTGGGCAAATTTCAGTGTTTTTGATTTGATTACATTATTGAATAATTTTTACTATTATATTATTATTTGTTATAATTTTTTTATAGTTACCGGTATTTATTATATTATAATTTATGATTTTGTGTTTCAAACTTTATCATACCCGGCATGTCTACTAGACTCTTGTTTGGACAGATTTAAGTGTGTTATTCCTAAGAATTACAGGCCTACAATATAAAATGCCAAATTTCAATGCAAAACGTTGTACCGCTTTGAGCATCAAAAATCTGTAATAATCATACTGCCAGGGAGGTTAATTTCGTAAGATCTGCCATGGGATCGAGACACAAATTGAGTGGTTTTCCTTTGTCTATATTTAGAAGTTCTACAGATTACGCATTTGCCACAACTAAAAAAACCTGTTTGATCCAAGAAAGTGGGCGGGATTGATAACATTCTGTGCCAACTGCAGCCGAAGTGTGGGTGGTTTAGTATAGATAAACTGTGGTTTGGCTGGTAAAATATTTTTTAGTTCTCTATCTTTGAGCAACAGAGGGCCAATGTTCTTTGACTATTTTTTCAAACTGTTTGTGCTGCCTGGTGTAACCTGTCAAGAAAGAAACTCCATAGTCTGTCTTCCTTTTTTTCTTTTTTCTTAAATAAAGAGTCTCGATCCATATTTCTTATTGTTTCTTTTGTTTTCTTTAAATCTTTCCAGTCATAGCCCTTTTCTTGAAATCTTTCTAAGAGTATTTCAGCCTGAATATCATAGTCCTCTAATTTATCACAATTCCTTCTCACCCTTATCATCTGACTTTTTGGAATCCCACTCAACCACCTTGAATGGTGACAACTCCCTGCTTCACAGCTAAAAGTTTCTGAAAAGGAGATACCAAAGGAATTATCCTCCATCTTCTTGAAAAAAATACAAAAAGACTCCTGTGATCCTGCCCACACTACTAGGATACCGTCAATATATCTTTTATAGAATTTCATTTCTGGTATATTTTTTCCATATATAGCTTTATTTTCCCACTGGCTCAAAAAATGTTGGCCACTGACGGAGCATACTTGGTCCCCATGGCCACTCCCCTTTTTTGTCTATAGAACTTTTTTTAATGCCAAAAGAAATGATGGCTAAATCTAAGGCCTGTAATAAAAACTCCTTCTGTTTGGATTTGATATGTGTCTCTCCTAGGACCCATTTTACTGCTTCTAAGTGGGGCTGTCGTTAATGCAGGGCAAAAGGGGCAGTTGCCCAGGGCCCAATCATTGTTGGGGGACCAAAGCAACTGCCCCTTGAGCCCACGCTACCTGCAAATATTCTTCTTGTGTATCGGGTGCAGCCGATTCCCCACTTCCTATCCCGTCCAGTTGATACAAGTGGCCCCACTGTGAGTGTGACAGGGGAGAGGCAAGCTGTGGCTGTATGTGCGGGAGCTGCTCGTCCTGCTTCTCCCTATATCAGCACCCCAATGGCTGTTACAGGAAGTGAGGCAGAGGGGCTCAGTGTTCCCCCGCTTGTTAGTGTTCACCTGCTTGCCCCTTCTCTGGTTAGTGTCCCCCCCCCCCGCTTGCCCCACCCCCTCTCTGGTCAGTGTTCCCCCCACGCTCGCCCCACCCCCTCTTTGGTTAGTGTTCCCCCCGCTTGCCCCACCCCCTCTCTGGTCAGTGTTCCCCCCACGCTCGCCCCACCCCCTCTCTGGTTAGTGTTCCCCCGCTCACCCCACCCCCTCTCTGGTCAGTGTTCACCCTTCTCTGGTCAGTTTTCCCCCCGCTTGCCCCCTCTCTGGTCAGTGTCCCCCCCTGCTCGCCCCTGCCCTCTCTAAGATGAAAGACACAGAGCGGGCTGTGATTGATCTCCTTCACCGTTCTCCTGTCAGCAGCGGAGGGGGGTGGATTGATAAAGCAGCGGATGGACTAGAGCAGCTTACAGAGGGGGACACTGTGAGTTACAGAAATCAGTGTGCAGTAACTTCTTGGAACCAATGAGTGAGTAGTGATGGTGTGCAGTAACCTCTAGCAACCCAATCAGTGGGCGGTAATGTGTGCAGTAATCTCTAGAAACCCAATCAGTGAGCAGTAATGGTGTGCAGTAATCTCAAGCAACCCAATCAGTGAGCATTAATGTGTGCAGTAACCTCTAGCAACCCAATTAGTAAGCGGTAATGGTGTGCAGTAATCTCTAGCAACCCAATCAGTGGGCAGTAATGTGTGCAGTAACCTCTAGCAACCCAATCAGTAAGCGGTATTGGTGTGCAGTAATCTCTAGCAACCCAATCAGTGGGCAGTAATGTGTGCAGTAATCTCTAGCAACCCAATCAGTGATCGGTAATGTGTGCAGTAATCTCTAGCAACCCAATCAGTGAACGGTATTGTGTGCAGTAATCTCTAGCAACCCAATCAGTGAACGGTATTGTGTGCAGTAATCTCTAGCAACCCAATCAGTGAGCGGTAATGTGTGCAGTAATCTCTAGCAAACCAATCTGTAAGCGGTAATGGTGTGCAGTAATATCTAGCAACCCAATCAGTGAGCGGTAATGTGTGCAGTAATCTCTAGCAACCCAATCAGTGAACGGTATTGTGTGCAGTAATCTCTAGCAACCCAATCAGTGAGCGGTAATGTGTGCAGTAATCTCTAGCAACCCAATCAGTGAACGGTATTGTGTGCAGTAATCTCTAGCAACCCAATCAGTGAGCGGTAATGTGTGCAGTAATCTCTAGCAACCCAATCTGTAAGCGGTAATGGTGTGAAGTAATATCTAGCAACCCAATCAGTGAGCGGTAATGTGTGCAGTAATCTCTAGCAACCCAATCAGTGAGCGGTAATGGTGTGCAGTAATCTCTAGCAACCCAATCAGTGAGCAGTAATTGTGTGCAGTAATCTCTAGCAACCCAATTAGTGAGCGGTAATGTGTGCAGTAATCTCTAGCAACCCAATCAGTGAACGGTATTGTGTGCAGTAATCTCTAGCAACCCAATCAGTGAGCGGTAATGTGTGCAGTAATCTCTAGCAAACCAATCTGTAAGCGGTAATGGTGTGCAGTAATATCTAGCAACCCAATCAGTGAGCGGTAATGTGTGCAGTAATCTCTAGCAAACCAATCTGTAAGCGGTAATGGTGTGCAGTAATCTCTAGCAACCCAATCAGTGAGCAGTAATTGTGTGCAGTAATCTCTAGCAACCCAATTAGTGAGCGGTAATGTGTGCAGTAATCTCTAGCAACCCAATCAGTGAGCAGTAATGGTGTGCAGTAATCTCTAGCAACCCAATCAGTGAGCATTAATGTGTGCAGTAACCTCTAGCAACCCAATTAGTAAGCGGTAATGGTGTGCAGTAATCTCTAGCAACCCAATCAGTGAGCAGTAATGTGTGCAGTGACCTCTAGCAACCCAATCAGTAAGCGGTAATGGTGTGCAGTAATCTCTAGCAACCCAATCAGTGATCAGTAATGTGTGCAGTAATCTCTAGCAACCCAATCAGTGAGCGGTAATGTGTGCAGTAATCTCTAGCAACCCAATCAGTAAGCAGTAATGTGTGCAAACCCAATCAGTGAAAGGAAATGGTGTGCAGTAACCTCTAGCAACCCAATCAGTGAGCGGTAATGGTGTGCAGTAACCTGTAGCAACCAATCAGTGAACAGTAGTGATCTGCTGTAATCTCTTGCAACCAATCAGTGAGTGTTAATGATAGGCTGTAACCTCTGGCAACCAATTTCAATCCCTGCATGATCTGCTGCAGTAAACTGATTTTGAGTCTACCTGCTATTTTTTGTATGTCTAAAAATGTGAGGGGGGGGGGCTCAAGAAAATGTTTGCCCAGGGCCCAATCAATATTAAAGATGGCCCTGCTTCTAATGGCGTTGTCGGGTATTGTTATAAAGTGAATTTACATCCACACTATCAAGGATATGATCCTCACCATCAAAAACTGGCATGAGTTTCAACAATTCTTTGAGATCCTTGCTATCTTTAAGATAGACTGGATATTTCTGGGTGAGAGGTTGTAGGAAACAATCCAGATATTCACCAAGCCTAGAAAAGAGTGAGTCCACCCCACTAACTATCGGTCGGCCTGGGGGTCTAAGTGTATTCTTGTGCACTTTTGGCAACTGGTAGATGGCCAGAACTTTGGGTGCATCTGGTAGGTGGTATCTTGCCTCCTTTTTATTTAATATTCCCTCCTTGTGTGCCCCTTAATTAATCTTTTCAATTTGGCTTTGAATATATTTGTGGGATTCCCCCTTAACTCCTCATAAGTTTCTCTATCCTCCACCAGTCTATTTAATTCATCCAGATAATCCTTTATAATAACCAACCCCCCCCCCCCCTTGAGAAGATATTGAAAGAGGGTTGGAACAGTTGGAAAAGAAGAGAAAAATAGTCTAATCACTATTTTTCTCTTCTTTTCCAACTGTTCCAACCCTCTTTCAATATCTTCTGGAAAAGTGGCATAACTTAAATTGAAAATTCCTTTCATTAGGTTTCTCTTTTCCTTTTTCCTTTTCCCTCCTCTACATCCTCTTGTCCTTCTCTTCTTTCCCACTCTTGGTGTGATTGGGGTGGTTCCATGGGATACCAGGGTCTCCACTCCTCTCTCCTGTCTGGAGGATTGTGATCCCACCCATGACCTCTGTGGTTTGATCCCCCTCTCCCCCTCATGGGGGGTCCCCCAAAACCCCTCCTTTGAAAATCGCCTCTATAGTTGTTGTAACCTGGATGACCCCCTCATCCCCTAGAGGAGGGATAATGTTGATACTGGTTGGGGGTCCAAGAGGGGCCACCATATCCACCCCTCTGCTCATGGCCCCTTGAGCCATAGGATCCTCTAGCAGGTGGAGGATTATTTTCATTCCTGAGGGGTTTGAATCAATTTAGGTAACAGCGATCACAGGTCAATTGGCTTCAGCATAAATCACACAAATAGGAAACATAAGGGGAATACAAAGACACTGAATTTCAAAAGAGCCAACTTCCCTAAACTACGAACCTTGCTAGAAAGCATAAATTGGGATAAAATCTTAGCAACAAAGAACACGGAGGAGAGATGGGTTTGCTTTAAGAGCATATTAAATAAGGGCATTAGTCAATGCATCCCATTGGGTAATAAATGTAAAAGAGCGATCCTGGATGGCTTAACTCCAATGTAAAAATGCATATGTAGCGCCCACCACCTTTAGGTGGGTGCTAATAGGTAGAGGTTAGAGGAAATTACCAGTGCTTTACTATTCTTTTGTTTAGGCCTGGATGTTTGATGTGGGTTACGGTGGAGTTATAGAATAGAGGGGGGTGTTACCACCTGCTCTTCACCCTGGAAACCTCCCTTGCTTCTCCAGAGCAATGTTCTGGAAATGAGGCGGGTCAGGGACTGAGGAACAGGCAGTGTACATGGCCCTGATCCAATCATTAATTTGTTTGGGCAGGGGCGGGTACATGCATATATATTGAGGTCACATGCTTCCTGGGGAGTAGACCGGGGGTGCCTGGACTTTCCTGAACTGGCCTGGGAAGAAATTGCAGGAGGCGAGAAAGGCAGTTGAGGCCTGGGACATCCAGCATTTCAACAGTACCAAAATGTCTTTCAGAGGGGCATTGGCCAGTTCGCTAAGGGAAAGGGTTCTATCTACTCATATGGAACAAGAAGAGAGGCAGCTCATACTTTCTTGCAACATCTAAACATTACACGATGCAGCACAAGGAATAAATACTTCTTATTCAACTGCTGAACTGTGTCTGTGATTATTACAGAAGGGGTGGAAGAAGCAAGGGGTTAAACCAGCAGTACTGTAATGAACTACCTAGCAGCTCCCAAGGGAGTAGTGCGCTACACATATAAAAGCAAAGGAGAAGGCCTTCAAGAAATACAAGGTTGAGGGATCATCTTCAGCATTCAGACTTTAAAAAGAGTGCAACAAGAAATGTAAGGGTGCAATAAGGATGGCTAAGATAGAACATGAAAGACACATGGAGAGCAAAAAAAATCCCAAGAAATTCTTTAAGTATGTAAACAGTAAAAAAGGGAGGACAGACCATATTGGCCCCATAAAGAATGAGGAAAGACATTAGGTTAGACATTAGGTTACAAAGGATGGGGAGATGGCGAAGGTATTGAATTTATTCTTCTCCTAAGTATTCACGAGGGAATCGGGGGGCTTCAGTAACCAAAACTGCAGTGTTTATCCTCATGACACATCACAGGAAGTACCTCCATGGTTAACAGAGGACAGAATTAAAATTAGACTTATGAAACTTAACATTAATAAATCACCGTGACCAAATGGCTTGCATCCGAGAGTACTTAGGGAACTCAGTCAAGTAATTGCCAGACCATTGTTCCAAAGTTTTAACTGACAGTCTACTGACTGGAATGGTACCAGCTGATTGGAGAAAAGCCAATGTAGCAGCAAAAGTGCCCAAAAATCTTCCCTGGGAATTACAGACCAGTTAGCCTAACATCAATAGTATGTAAACTCTTGGAGGGGATGATAATGGACTATATACAAGATTTTAGTAATGAGAACGGTATCATTAGCAGTAATCAGCATGGATTCATAAAGAATCGTTCTTGACAAACCAATCTATTAACCTTCTATGAGGAGGTGAGTTGCCATCTAGATAATGGAAGGTCCGTAGACGTGGTGTATCTGGATCTTGCAAAAGCATTTGACACAGTCTCCCAAACGTTTACTGTACAAAATAAGGTCCGTTGGCATGGACCACAGGGTGAGTACTTGGATTGAAAACTTGCTTCAAGGGCGAGTTCAGAGGGTGGTGATAAATGGGGAGTACTGGAATGGTCAGGGGTGGGTAGTGGGGTCCCCCAGGGTTCTGTGCTGGGACCAATCCTGTTTAATTTGTTCATAAACGACCTGGAGGATGGGGTAAACAGTTCAATCTCTGTATTTGCGGACGATACTAAGCTAAGCAGGGCAATAACTTCTCTGCAGGATTTGGAAACCTTGCAAAAAGATCTGAACAAATAAAGGGGTGGGCAACTACATGGCAAATGAGGTTAAATGTAGAAAAATGTTAAATTAATGCATTTGGGTGGCAAAAATATGAATGCAATCTATACACTGGGGGAGAACCTCTGGGGGAATCTAGGATGGAAAAGGACCAGGGGGTCCTAGTAGATGATAGACTCAGCAATGGCATGCAATGCCAAGCTGCTGCTAACAAAGATATTGGTATGCATTAACAGGGGATTAATTCCAGAGATAAAACAATAATTTTCCCACTCTACAAGACTCTGGTCCAGCCGCACCTAGAGTATGCTGTCCAGTTCTGGGCACCAGTCCTCAGGAAGGATGTACTAGAAAAGGAGCGAGTACAAAGAAGGGCAACAAAGCTAATAAAGGGTCTGGAGGATATTAGTTATGAGGAAAGGTTGCGAGCACTGAACTTATTCTCTCTGGAGAAGAGACGCTTGAGAGGGGATATGATTTCAATTCACAAATACCGTACTGGTGACTGCACAATAGGGATAAAACTTTTTTGCTGAAGAGAGTTTAACAAGACTCGTGGCCACTCATTAAAATTAGAAGAAAAGAGGTTTAACCTTAAACTACGTAGAGGGTTCTTTACGGTAAGAGCGGCAAGGATGTGGAATTCCCTTCCACACTCGGTGGTCTCAGCGGGGAGCATCGATAGTTTCAAGAAACTATTAGATAAGCACCTGAACGACCACAACATACAGGGATATACAAAGTAATACTGACATATAATTACACACATAGGTTGTACTTGATGGACTTGTGTCTTTTTTCAACCCCACCAACTATGTAACATTATACGAAAATGTATTTGCACAAATGATATCTTATGAAGTGCTAAGTGCTCAAAAAGTGCATAGGTGCTCCAATATTATTGCTGGTGCTCTACAAATAGGAATGGTGCCGTGTTGCCACACTCCCCTGTTGTGACCTCACTCACCAAATGGCATGGACCCACAGATTTGCAGTCTGGGGTCAGAAAAGCTGAGATCAAATAGGATCAGTTGTGGGACATAAGGATTTCTCTGGAGCCTCTCACAGTGGCGGTTTCCATAAATATTCAAAGGCACTCATTCAAATTCATATGTGGAAGACAAAAAGGGGAACCAATAATGAAGTACTGTATGGATGTAGAAAAATTGTGCTGGTCAGGTGCTACTTACAAGAAACCAAAATAAACAGGCATCAGCATGAAGCTCCAGCTACGTCGCTGGTCGGCGTTCGTTCCATGGAGGGCGGAAGTGGTTCAGAGCCCGAACGTGTGTCAATGCGTTTCGCCCCCCCTCCAGGGCGTCATAAATGACATCACTTCTGGTCTTGGGTGTCTAATTTTATACCCGAGAAGCGGGTCCCTCCTCTCGCACAACCCAATAGGAAACAGCCAATTCGCCTAGATGTCACAACACCACCTTCCTCAATATGACATCATATCCTGTTGTCATCTTGTACGCTCAATAAAACTTTTATTACAATCAATGTTTAAATATAATAGTACTAGTAAGAAATATACTTTTATGACATCATATGAAAAATGAATATGTTAAAAACATTATAAAACCTTTAATCAATTTTTGTAAAAACATAAATTAATAATAATAAACCAATAAAAAATTAAATAAAAAAAAAATAATAATAAAAAAATAAATAAAAATAAATAAAAAAATAAAAATAAACATAAAATTAAAAATATAACTGAAAATAAAAATAAAATAAAATAAAAATAAAAATAAGAAAAAAAGATAAGAAAAAATAATAAATTGGGAAAATAAAAGAATAATACAATTTTTGTGCAACCAGCAGATACTATCAATTGGAAAAGAAGCAATTGAGATCCAATTCAATGTTTAGGCCCAACGGACTCAAAGTACCAAGCCTATGGATCCATTGGGTCTAATTTTGTGAGATAGCTTTATTGAGATTAGATCCCCTCCAATGTCCCTCTACCCCAGGGGTGCCCAACCAGTGGCCCGGGGGCCACATGTGGGTCGCGGAGCCCTCTGATGTGGCCCGCAACCTCCAGCTCTGGGATGGTGGTTTGACAAGCCCAGATCGCAGGTTGCCAACCCACAATCCCAGAGCATCAGTGTTGTGAATGAATCCAGCGGTAGAGAAAGAGCACATCCGCATAAGCTGATGCTTCCTGTATAGCGCCAGCTCCTGTCACAATCGATATCAAATGCACTCTGCCTGGGACAGCAACAGCCAATGAATGGAAGACTGTTATTAAAGGTGTGTTTGTTACTGAAATCAGTGTATATATGGGCATATCTGTTCTTCAGTGGTTACTAGGCTGCTGTTAAATTAATCCTGCACCTGCGGGTTACCTGCACTGAGCCATAGACTTCTGTTATCACCTGTGGGTTTTGTGCATTTTCAGAAAGTGCACTATACTATCAGGATATAATAGAAGTCTATGGCAAAGTGCAGCTAACCTGCAGGAAAGCCACAGGTGCACGTGGAGCATCAGTGTGAAAGCAGCCTTAGGACCCAATCGGACCCTCCATTCAACTCTATGTCCATTTACCCCTACTTACCTTCAATCCGATACGTTAAAAAAAAAAAAAACAGAGGGGGAACTGTCCCCTTCCGTCAGATTGAATCGGAGGGCCCATAGAGTAGTATGGACTGTGTCCATATCCGTTCTGCATATGCAGCGTAGATACAGACCTGTCCTCCTCCTTACACTTATTTTGGCCCGCGACCGGTTACCAAGTTGCTTCGATGGCCCTCGCTCTTCAAAAGGTTGGGCACCCCTGCTCTACCCTATCAATTCCACAAAAGGTCAAACCCCTTGGGTCTCTATTGTGGAACAGTCTAAAATGATTAGACAAGCTGTGGTGTTTGTAACCTTTTTGTAATTCTGTTTACATACTCCCTCAACCTTCCCAACTTCATCGTGGTCCTCCCCATATACTGAAGGCCACATGGGACAGGACAAAAGGTAAGTGACATGTGTTGTCTAGGGATGGGCAAATGGTTTGGCCTGAGCATAAGTTCGGGTCGAACTTTGGTTGTTCGGATGTTCGGGCGAACACCGAACAATATGCGGTGTTCAGGGCAAATTCGAAAGCTGCCAGGACACTGTTAAAGTCTATGGGACACTAACATGAAAAATAAAAGTGCTAATTTTAAAGGCTTATATGCAAGTTATTGTCATAAAAGGGGACATGTATCAATGCAAAAAATGTATTTAAAAACGTCCGTGATTTTTTTAATGCTTAATCAATAAAAATTAAATATTAATTTAAATATCATGTCTGGGGTGTCTATAGTATGCCTGTAAATTGGTGTTTTTTTCCCGTGTTTATAACAGTGCCGCAGCAAAATGACATTTCTAAAGAAAAAATTGTCATTTAAAACTGATTGCAGCTGTAATGAATTGTCAGGTCTTGGCAATATAGATAAAACTCATTGAAAAAAACAGCATGGGGTCCCCTCCAGTCCATCACCAGGCCCTTTGGGTCTGGTATGAATATTAAGGGGAACCCCAAACCAAATTTAAAAAAAAGAAAAGCGTTGGGGTCCCCCCAAAATCCATACCAGGCCCTTCAGGTTTGGTATGGATTTTAAGGGGGAGCCCTGAGGCAAAATTTGTACAAAAATGGCGTAGGGGTCCCCACCAAAATCCATACCAGACCGTTATCCAAGCACGCAACCTGGTAGGCCACAGGAAAAGAGGGGGACGAGAGAGCGCCACCCCTCCTGAACCGTACCAGGCCATATGCCCTCAACATGGGGAGGGTGCTTTGGGTCTGACCCCAAAGCATCTTGTTCCCATATTGATGGGGACAGGGCCTCATCCCCACAAACCTTGCCCAGTGGTTGTGGGGGTATGCGTGTGGGGGGTTTATCGGAATCTGGAAGGCCCCTTTAACAAGGGGACCCCCAGAACCCAGGCCTCCCCCCTATGTGAATTGGTAGCAGGGTATATTGTACCCCTACCATTTCACAAAAAGAGTGTCAAAAATAGTGAAAAAGACAAGAGCCAGCTTGGGACAAGTCCCTTATTAAAAGATAAAAAATAAAAATGTCCAGTGATGTCCATTCAAAAGAAAAAAAACACCTCCGCCTCCATGGGAGGCTCCCGCCGAGTGACACTTCTCATTAGTAACAGCTGTTATATAGCTGAGGGTGGGGCCACATGGTGATGTAAATGAATTACCCCACCACCCTCTGATGCCACGGGGGCTTCCCCATGGCATCAGAGGTGGGCAGGGTCACCTTCCGCACCTTCCGCACTGGAAATGATGTCTGACATCTGAAACGTCAACGTTTCAGATGTCAGGCATCTTTTCCAGTGCGGGACATCTGGCATCCTTGACGTTATCATCCTTGACGTTTGACATAATTTCTGGCGCGACCACGGCATGTGCACTGGCTCAACAAGGTTTCCTCACCCCCATTTGGCGCCAAATGTCTTCATTGGGATGGAGGGGGATATAAAAGGATGCCAGTCCCAATTAGGTGTTATGGTCCAGCTTAAGAGGGGAGAAGATATCCTGGTGGTATTTTCATGCAGGTAATTAAACTACTTTGAAGGCAATGCATTTTGGTTCTTATCCCTAACCGGTGGGAGACTTATTTGCATTGATTTGGTTATTTGTCCTAGGTTTATAAGGTGGTTTCTGATGAGTTGGAGCTCTAAGGGCAAAAAAATATGTTTTCTCCCCCCCCCCCCCCTTTCTTGGTTTCTCTCTTTATCCAAGAAGGGAATACAAATGTGGATAGTGGGATTTATCTAAAATTTATGGAATTTGTCATCAACATTGCTAGCCATAGGTAGGCTTTCTGCCTTATCTTTTGAATTTATGGATTTCTATCCTTGATATTTATTATTTATTGTTTGCCCCATAGATGGACCATTAGGGGGCATCTGTTTACACATATATCTCTCTCTATGGTTACACCAATTGATCCGAATTGATTCATCCCTATGACTCTGAAACCTCTAAAATCTTTTAAATGTATTCAATGAATATACAGGTAATTAATTGACCTAAGTTTTG
The DNA here is from genome assembly GCA_028564925.1 of Lithobates sylvaticus. Classification (NCBI taxonomy): domain Eukaryota; kingdom Metazoa; phylum Chordata; class Amphibia; order Anura; family Ranidae; genus Lithobates; species Lithobates sylvaticus. The sequence goes on along the minus strand of CM053033.1, from coordinate 189,735,235 downwards.
CTGCCATTCGATCTTTGCCAATCCAGGAAATGAAATTCAAGATGTATATCTGTGTATTTTATATCTGTTATATTTTTTGTTTTTCTAAAAATCTTTTTCTATTTTTTTATTCTTTAGTGATCATTTGTAAAGTGCCTGATAATAATTCACCTGAAGAAGCCATTGGTATGGCGAAACATGTAGAGATTCAATCAGTTTGCACCCGTTTTTGTATTGTATGATCATATTGGACATATTCATGTCTTTATACTGCTTTTAATGTTCTTTAATAAATATATATTTTTTTCTTCCTTTTTGTTGTATCTGTGCACCTTAAAAATCCCAAAATCATTTTCTGAAATAAAAAGGATATGATTAAGGATATTGAGAATTTGGTACTCGTGCCTCCGTTATATGCTCCTTTCTGCAGTGCTACTCCTAATCTTCTAGTTCCTTTCACATGTGTTGTTTGGCTTCTGCTCTCAACATGCATGATAATATAGCTGTATATTCAGCCAAAAAAAATGGCAGAGAGAGCCTACAAATATAACAAGAAGCAAATGCCCACCAGGGAAAACATAAACGCCATAGGGAACCTACAAAAAAACAACAAACAACAAAAAACTCTAAAGTAAATTTGTGATCGTCAAAGATTTTTGAAACAGCAAGTCCTTAAGGAAAAATATGAGACACAGCAGGTGGTTTAACTCCCCAGTATCTACCAAAAACTGAAAAATAAAAAAAAAATAAAGCCCAACGTAATCCAAAGGTTTTTTTTTTTTTTTTTTAAATTAATATATATTTTTTTGTATTGGAATGCGAGGTTAAGGGTTACAACTTATGTACTATTTTAAAAGCTGGTTCTGTCCTCATTTGGAATATTTCTCTGTCTTTCCTTCCTGTTCTGTTTGACAGTGTAGTAAACAGCCTGACTATGGTTTATGCCTGGGGAGTAATTACAAGATTCCCTGAACAGAAATATCATGTCTTTGGGCAGGTAAGATACTTCCTAGATGAGAATTTCACAATTAGTTCAGCATTTTTAGAGTTGTCCAAAATAAACAAAAAAGTGCTTTATTAGTTTACGGATCTTTGCTATTTATTTTTCTAAAAACCAAATATTTTAGCTAAATGTATATATCCTAAAAATTTAAATAAATTAAAAATAATTGTTAAAGTTTATTAAGTAGATGTCATGTAAAACTGAAGGATAATAATAAATATAAACAGAAAATTATCTTGACAGAAAATGCCTTAGCTATGCAAAGTAAGCAGACATAGGGCATATGCAAATGCATATTTATATATATATATATATATATATATATATATAAATATAATATATATAATATATAAATATATATAAAATAGAAATAGTCGAAGTTTATTATTTGGATGTCAGGAAGACTGGAGGATAATAATAATGATATTATTAGTAATCATAATACAATTAATTAAATTAAATATTTTAAATTATAGTAATGGAACAGCAGATTATCTTGGCACATTCCACTGGTTTAAGGAAATGAGTCAGGTTTAGGTTTAATTATTTCAATCTATATATGGTTGATAATAGCTGAGATATCTCACTAGTCACTTGTCAAAGGAATAGAAGATCAATTTACTAAATGTGATATGTAATGGGTTGTCCAACACAGAAATTTTTGTCTAGTGACACATCTAACATTGTTTATCAAGGGGTCATGTGCTAACAAAGGATATATAAAGAAGTTATTTAGTTGAATCAAATTCAGAGTACTGTTGTCCTAAAGACAAAGAGTTGGGTAAAATACACAATGAAGAGAAGACCTGGATTTAGGATGAAGGGGCTTTGTATATTTCTCATATTCTTGCTAACACCAGGTATGTTTGCATATTACTACAACAGACATTAGACATTACTAGTTTGTAAAAAAAATTTGTAAAACCTCCTTTTATTTTTATTTTTTTGATGAATTTGTATCACATATACTATTGTTATTGTTTATAGAAATGTATTGTACTTTTTTTGTTTGACTGAAGAATTTAAAAAAGGTAAAGGTCATAGCCAAAAGACACATGCAAAAAATATACCAAGTCAATGCGATTCCAAGTATTTGGATTAATATTGTTTACAATACAAGTATTTCAGAGAAATTTAAGCTCCAAAAACCAAGGTGTAGCTAACTTGTGAATAAGGATTATAATTCTGAAGAGTGATTAAGAATGCTTGGCTGTTTTGGAAGATATCAGTGTACAAGAATCAGGGATTATGAGGGTTAGAAAATAACTTAAACACGTTGATTGATAAAGTCTTTATTTTTTCATTTACTTATGTCTAGCTGACTCTCTTTTTGGTTAAGATAATGAAATGATGGTTAGACATGGCTACAAATTATCAGCATTGTTGAGCATGCTTATGGTTAACTTTTAAATAGGAATAGAGGCAGTCCCCGGGTTACAAACAAGATAGGTTCTATAGGTTTGCTCTTAAGTTGAATTTGTAAGTTGAAACAGGTATATATTTTTTAAGTGTAACTCCAGCTAAGAAAATTTTTTTTACGTTTTTTGGATAGCATAGGAACGAGTTAACACTTTGCTGGCTCTGCCCCTGGTCAGAAGATTTCACCTCACTTTCTGTCCCTGTGACAAATTGGATTTTGACCATTTTGGGTTGTTGTGGAAACAAGGATTGGTGATAAAGCTTTCAGAGACACCTTTTCCCATGATAACTCCTACAGGAGTGAATTTCCCTTCCTAGGGGTAGATTTCCTCTCATTTCCTGTTGTTTCCCTCTGTTTGTAAGTATGAGTTGTATGTAAGTCAGATGTATTTCATGAAAGCAGTATTGAGAAATTTGTGTAAAAAAGATTTATTTAGTACCAGGGCTATTAGGACTAAAATGTGAATTAGTATTAGGTCACCATTGGACACATCTGCCTCTGTACATGTGCATATTTTTTTCACTCCGAGGGGTCAATTTACTAAAGGTTACCACATGCGATATGAAGGTCACGTGACAAATTTTTCAGAAATGTCGCATGAGATAATATAACAGTAAATTCATCAAAGTAAAAAGTAAAAATAACAGTTCATTCGTCAAAGTAAAATATTGAATGTGAGGTAAATACCACACATTTGTTGAAATAGTGAGATAAATACCGCTATAAAAACATGAGATTAATTTATTAAAGTCAATTGACTAAAAAACACACACAACCGTTATTTTTCACCTGGTGTTTGCTGGCGGTATTTTAGAAATGTACAAATTAACAATAAGAAGAACTCTGCACTGGCAAGGAAATTAAAAGTATACAATGTATCAGTGTGAGAAAATTCTCCTCTGAGCTCAGGAATAAATAGGAATGAATGAATAGGAAAATATATTGTAACATTTCATTAGAGGGAGATAGTTTTTGTGAATGAAATCACCCTAGAATGTTTTCATAATTTCACAATATTGCTGAGTGCCTTCTGGTGCAGTGGTAGCCTGCAACAAAAAAAGTGAAAAAATAACAACCAAAAATAGCACAAAATTTAAGTGCTAAATATCGCAAAACATAAATATTTAACACATTCGGTAAATAACTCATGTTTTTTAGTGAATTGACTAGTTTTGAGATAAATACCGCATGAGTTATTTTGACTCAAACATTCATGCATGAATTGACCCCTAAATCTTTACTGTTGAATGAATTTGAAAGGCCAACTCAACCCAAAACTGATATTTCAGCCTTGCTGGGTTACTACCAAGCTAAATCACACACATCTATATATCTAATTGACTCCAGTTGCAAGATAAAGGATTTTCAGTTTTCAAGTTGAATTCTATTAGTTTAGAAGACAAAACTACTGCTTAAAATTGACTTTTGTAAGTGTTAAATAAAAAATAAATTAAATAAAAAAAAATAAAGCCTCCAGCCAGAAAGACAATATCAGGCTTCTGCAATGGTCGATCCAATATGCAGAATAAGAAAATGAGGTCCAGGTGAGAACATCTTTATTGTGAAAAGAGGCAATCAACGGAAGCTACTGTAGTGAATTCTGTCCACTGGAGTGTATAAATACTTTAAAAATAAAATAGAAATTTGTATTTGAATATGCTCATATGATAGTTAACCCTGTGAGTGAGGGTGCCAGCTGGAGTGGCCCCCTTCAACACATGCCTACATCAACCATCTATTCGAAGAATGTTATACTCATAAGGCAATATACAAGTAGTCCTGTTAATAAGGGCAAAGTAACAAAACAGTTCAGTTTGCAGTGTCTTGCTAGATGTGGTATGTCACTGGAGGTATTCAAGGTATGTGGTCGGCTTAACAAGCTCTAAGGAAACGATAAAGGTGGGTACTCTTACCAGAGCTGATGGACTCACCCCTCTCGGAGTGAGTCGACAGGGCTTGTACCGGGTACACCGGATAGGTAATGGATATGTTGCGGTCTGCTGAGTCTCGCTGGATCGTTCCTCCAGGTATCAATGCAGTCGCTTACCTGCAGCTCGATGGAAGTGCCAGGTTTAAAAAGTAAGCAGTGGCAAAACTTCTGTGAGAGGTCCTTATCCACGGCAGCTCAGGTAGAGAAGGAAACAGAGAAAGAGAGGCGACTCCTCATAGTGTGAAACCAATTTCCCAATTGGCATTTATTGGATACATGTTTCGCCTACTGAAGGCTTCAACTGGGGTATATCCTCATAATGAATAATATCCAGTGATGTTCTAAAAAAAAGTGTGTTTTTAAATTTGGAGTGTACATATGGTTCATTAGTAGTAACAAGTAGGAAAAACATTGTCATAAATGTTACCATAGTTAGCCAGAGGGTGTTGATCCAGTAAATATACAGCTATAAAAGAAGATACTATGTAATTACGTGCTGCTCCATGCTGTTTGCGGGGTTTAATAGGTAATAATAATAAAGGTAGGACCATATTCACATACATACACACACAAACTTGTGAATGGGCAGGGGTGCCCAAAACCCTTGATCTTGTATACACCAAAGTATTGATACCTTTGGAAATAAATTTCTATTCAGCATTAACCAAATGCTGTACTTTTTCAGATTTTTATATGATCAGCAGAGCAGAACCTGCCTGTGGATTTCACCCGCTATATGTAGGGTTGTAAATACCCAATTTATGTATCAAACTCTGCTTGAAAACATTTTTTCAATACATCTTCTAGCCAGGTTGAAGCCTGTGTCCTACACTTTATCGTTTATGGGAATTTCATGTATATTTGTGAATTCCATGTACATTTGTAATTTGTACACTAGCCTACTGCAGCAATAAATTATTCAGTGTTTGTTTCTATAGTTAATTTAGTTACTATAGGATTGTAATCACATCATATTTATCTGTTAACCTGATTACTGTTATGACAATGCCTTTTTTATATAATTTGATGTATTCCTAATGCATGCTCATGATCTGAGAATAAAGAGGAAATAGTAACATATATCTGGGTCAGAAATGGCTTCTATGCTCACTGGTGACCAAAGAAAGTCCAAAGCTTAATATCCAAGAATGTCATATCACATCAAGTTTAGTACAGCAAAGGTATTTGCTCCATTGTTAAAGTAGAACTTCACCTGAGAAGTGAAGTTCCTCTGATCCTCCTCTCCCCCTTTGCATGTATTGGATTTTTTTTCCTGGGAGTGGGTACTTATTTATGACAGGTACCTGTTCCCTCTTTGCGCCCCTGCCCCCTTCGTCTCCTTCAGCCACAACCTCCTGGGACACGTCACATGTCCCAGGAGACTGAAGGACCATTTAAAAAGCGCAGCATCTCTCATGCATGCACAGTGGAAAGCTGACTGTGAAACACCAAGAAGTCACAGCAGGCTTCCCACAAGCCAGATGGGAGTGCCGGGGACCTGAAGGCTGACTAAGAACATGCCCGGGTGATGACAGTGCTGGATCCCTGGGCCTGGTATGTGTCTGTATAATAAAAGTCAGAAGCTACAATATTTGTAGCTGCTGCCTTTTAATTAAAAAAACTGAAATTCTTCTTTAGGTCCAATCTATAACCAAAAAGAATACATGCATGTACATAGGTAAAGTGAGCAAAACATAGTCATATAACAACAACTGTTCAGATACATACAGGAATTCAGTGCCCAGAATAGAATAATGAGAAGGAAAGGAGGAGGAAGAACCTAACATTTCGGGGGTGTACCAGGAGGTTCCTGAGAAAGGGTGTTTCTGCACCCCTGAAATGTTGGGTTCCTCCTCCTCCTCTCTATTTTCACCAGGGTCTAGCTCTGCTTTCTTTCTCAACTTTCTATTCTGGATATTGACTTCCTGAAAGTATTTCTGAATATCAGCTACTATATGACTAAGTGGTGTCCACTTTACCTATGTAAATACATGTATTCTTTTTGGTCATAGATTGGAATTCATAATGGAGCAAATGTGTTTGCTGTATTATGCTTGGTGTAATATACTTGAGTATTTGTATCTATTATATCATTGTGCTGATATGCTAATACAAAGTTATTGCTAAAGCATTCTTGTTATGTGGGGTACTTACCCTTTATATTTAAAATGAGTACACTCAAATTTGACCCAGACTTTCAGAGTTTCAATGTGATCTAACTTTTCAAATTCAAATTTCAAATTGCATATAATGTAAAGAGGGTCGGTGTTTGGCTTCAAATAGAGATGCTAGACAAGCTATTGTCATGTAGTAGGTATGAAAACACCATTCCTTTGCTAATTCAAAAATAAAAATAGGAAAAAAGGAGTTAATACACAAATCATTTAAATTACAAGTTTGGGCAGGGCCTTAAAGCTCTTTGTGGTGTTACAATGCCACCACAATTTTTTAGGGGAAAGCAATAGTAACAATGTAGCTTTTGCTGGGAACTTATATTTTTTAACAATGGGTTTTGCCTACAGACCAAAATATAGGAGTTTTGCTGATTTTGCGTATCACTAGTAAAAAAATAAATGCCATGATTCACAAAATAATTGTACAGTTCTAAGCAATGTTTTCTATGGTATTCAGTAGTAAATTTTAAGAACCTTTATTCGAGGGGGTAATCTTTAAACATTTTATTTTACTATTTATTACACCATTTTTAAATCTGTGAATGATTGCATTACTTGCAAATCTTATAACTGTGAACTATAAAATGGATTGTAAGAATAGGTTTCACCATGTGAGACCATAAGAAAGAAAGAAAGAAAGAAAGAAAGAAAGAAAGACATCAGTATGTAACTATACAATGCAAGAGAGTCAAGACTCATAGAAAACAAACAAAGATAGGAGAAAGTGAGCAGAGGAGAATAAACTTTAATTTTACTTACTTGAGATTATAGGCAAGTAGACAGCACAGTCCTCTATCATAACTGGTGTAGCTTTCTATCCTAATCATTCTCTGCAGCTTGACAAGAATTATTTTTCTAACGCAAAACCTATAATTAAACTATTCAGGGTGGCATAATGAGGTGTAAGGTACTTTTACTGTGAATGACTGATTTGCTTCCAAAAGAAACACCCAAACCCAAGCACACTATCACTACAATATTACCAAATAACAACTATTGTTGTTATTATCAGTGTAGGCTCCTGCAATTAAGAACCTCTGAGTGTGTGAGAGGAGTCACTTCTGACTTGGTTTAAAGATGTAGACTCCATCATGTCATCCTCATTCTCATTTCACTACCTAGGGAGTCACTGATCTGAAACAAGTATGCAGCCAACGAGGTCTGAAAAGTCAGATCTCAGGTTATACAGTCGTGTCCCAGGTTTGTGAATAATATGCAAAGGCAGCTTCCATGTCTATGAGCACAGCCTAGTTATGTGGACAGTAACTAACAAAGGATTGAGACCAGTCAAGCAATGAACATTTTTAGAAGGTGGTAAGAAATGGCCCACCTCCCCCCTTTTTTACCATGATAAATTTGCTTTAAAAATATATACTGTCAGCCTTATTTAGTAAGTGGTTTGCAATTGCAACTAAAGAAAGTCTGGCTGAAATTTGAAAGAATACTTATAATATTCCCATTGCATACGTTCCTAGAGATGGCAAAACATTACGTGGGTGCTGTAGATTGGTGATGGGTGCTGGAGATTGGTCACATCATAAGCAATGGTATGTATTGGCGGCAGTCCACAGATCTTTTAGATAATGTCCAAGAATGTATTCAACTAATCATATCATAATTTTAAGGTGCAACATTTCAGAGCCAAGCAGGACCTGCGTGACATATCACATGCCAGATGAGGAGATCCTGTGTGGCTCCACAATGTGTCACCTTACTGCTGTGATGTGATAACCTAAATAAACTCTTGGACATTATCTTAAACATCTGAGGTGTGTTGGCGATAACAGGTCTCCAGGTGTGACAACATGGCTCCGTGCTTTAAAGCTTTTTATTTTCATTATAATTTCGTTATCTGTACATTGCTCTCTTTAACCCACTTGCTTCTATGTCTCTGAGTTCACTGGTTCTGCCAGTATTTTTTCTCCATGCTAATGCGTTTCCTGCATCTAGTGGATCCCCTTATGGCCACTGAAATGCTTTCTACGTTTACACCAAGGTGCTAGGTGAAATTCGAATCTCTGATCTCTCCTTTCAGCCCCAAATCCAATCACTATCCAAATCTTGTAAACTTCACCTCTTTAACATATTTAAAATGTGCCCCTTTTAAAGTGATTGTAAAATGTATTATTTTTTTTTAAATAACAAACATGTCATCCTTACCTCTTCTTCGCACTGAGCAAACTGTTGGCGCTATATACTGTAAATCATGTATAATAATAATATTAATAATAATTTTTCAGTGGCTAGGGGCAGGCTGAATGGGTGCTGCATCAGTACATGCATGTACAGTAGGTTACTAAGGAACCCACTCATGCAATGACAATTTTGCACCGTTTACTCTCTCTGCTTGTGCGCGGTAAGTCTGGCTTGATGTCACAATGACGTCAACCAGCAAATAGCCTATTTACATTTTTGAATCTTTTTGACTGGGATTTGTTTACACTGTGGCAGGTCCCATGCAATTGGTGTGATAATCTTCCAACCGACATCAATGTTCAGCATCTGACAGAATGTTTGGTCTGGTGCTTGTGTCTCCACAGTGCCTCCAATGGAACCCATAGTGTCTGGTATTTGCCCAATCTATATATATACATTTATATCTATAGGCTTCCTTTAAAGGGCAAGTCCAATCAAAATGTGAAGTTTAGTTATAGGTAAAGCCTACTGGCTCAGTCAGCCATTGACTTCACATATGTATTGGATACAAGAATAATGCTATCTCCCTGCTATAATTCCTGACTCTTTTCTGGTTCACCAGGACATTTTGGGCATCCCTGGACACCTTTGTGTATTCCAGCTTCTCCTGTTATATTCACCAAGGTCCCTGATATATATAAGGAAATGACAAGTGGTTTACCTCTGCAAAGTTAAAAGTGATTTTCCTTAGTTTTAATGTGACCCTTTAAAGTGATTTTCCATAGTTTTGGATATAATCAGAAATGGTTAGAACCCCTGTTCAGATTTTCCTTCTATTTTGGCTGCATTAGAGAAATTTCTCCTCACTTCCTCTGCTACTGACATCATTTTCAAACTCTCCATCAGTAACACAGATTGAAATATATATCCCTTACAGCATTCTATGTAGCCTCCCTTGCATGCAGCCACTAGTGTTAAAGTGATTGTAAAGGAAAAAAATGTATTTAAAAAAATAACAAGCATGTCATACTTACCTGCTCTGTGCAGTGGTTTTGCACAAAGCAGCCCCGATCCTCCTCTTTTTGGGTCCCCCACCGGCGATATGGGCCCCTCCTCCTTGCCAGGTGCCCCATAGCAAGCCTCTTGCTGTGGGGGCACTTGTGCACACTCGTTTCCAAGCCGGCTCTTTGTGTCCATAAGCCCCACCCCCACTCCCGCCTCACTGGCTGCGATTGACAGCAGTGGGAGCCAGTGGCTCCTGCTGATGCATCTCTGCCAATCAGGAGTGAGAAACCCCATATCCTAGAATGGCAAGGCACTTCCCTGCTCATTTTTCCTCCCTTCCTTCTTTCTCCAACTAAAAGATTGGCTCACGCCTGTACTGCACAGACTGTACACTTTTAGTATTCCTGTTCTTGAACACAGAATGGAATACAAGGTGATGTTAAGATCTAAAACAAAATTCTGAGTATCTGGACCAGATCAGTAGACCAATCATAAAGCAAATGTGTTACTTGAATAAAGACATGCAAGTCACAGGTAAACCCAAAAGAGGCAGCTATAAGGTATGAGCATATATTGGCTTAGTTTACAGACTAACCTGTGAGATCCTGAAACAGTACACTGTGTACTCTATGGCACCTTCCAGCTCTATAACATACCCCTTTGAAGCTTTGATATTTCCCCCACCACTTGTGCCTTTCTGACAGATATAATGAAGATAATTAGTATTGGAATACAGAATGGTCCAGGCCTCCTGAATGTTTAGGCCCATCTACAGTGTATGAATGCTTTTAGGTTATCATCCAACATGGATAAGCTCTTAAAATTGCACACATGCTTACCTACCTAGACAAAAGATTGGGCAACACTTGTTTATCTGGATGTATTAGGTGTAACATATAGCAGCTATTAAACACTTAATGCAAATATGTTGGAAACGATGTATTAAAATACTTTCAATAGTCAGGCAGTCATGGATCAGATTTGTTAATGTACAGTAAAGTACACTGTATATATAAAATATTAGATATTGTACTCATAAAGACACACATGCTGCTTCAATCATATATATATATACTGTATATATACAATGTACAGTATCTCACAAAAGTGAGTACACCCCTCACATTTTGGTAAATATTTTTTTATATCTTTTCATGTGACAACACTGAAGAAACTAAACTTTGCTACAATGTAAAGTAGTGAGTGTACAGCTTGTATAATTTTATATTTGCTGTCCCCTCAAAATAACCCAACACACAGCCATTAATGTCTAAACTGCTGGCAACAAAAGTGAGTACACCCCTAAGTGAAAATATCCAAATTGGGCCCAAAGTGTCAATATTTTGTGTGGCCACCATTATTTTCCAGCACTGCCTTAAAGTGGAAGTAAACCCTTCCAAAGCACTTTGGCCTACAGGTAAGCCTAGATTAAGGCTTACCTGTAGGTCCAATAAATATCTCCTAAACCTACATGGTTTAGGAGATATTTATAAATGAAAAGGCATCGCTGTCTACGGCGCATGCGCTGTAGACAGCGGCGCGCAGGCGCACAGCGCATGCCGGGTTCACAGCGATATGCCGCTTTCCTGCGCATGCGCGGGAGTGACGTCATCGCCGCTCCAGCGAATCACAGTGCTGGAGTGGCGAGACCTGGAAGTCACTCCGGCCCTGGATGGCGGCGCAGAAGATTGTGGATAAGGACCGCTTCAGGGGCTTCGTTTTCAGGTAAGTCTTCATAATGAGCTAGTATGCTATGCATACAACTCATTATGCCTTTGCCTTGCAGGGTGTCTTTTTTTTTTTTTTTTTTTTAAGAGGCTTTACTTCCTCTTTAACCCTCTTGGGCATGGAGTTCACCAGAGCTTCACAGATTGCCACTGGAGTCCTCTTCCACTCCTCCATGATGACATCACGGAGCTGGTGGATGTTAGAGACCTTGTGCTCTCCGTTTGAGGATGCCCCACAGATGCTCAATGGGGTTTAGGTCTGAAGACATGCTTGGCCAGTCCATCACCTTCACCCTCATCTTCTTTAGTAAGACAGTGGTCATCTTGGAGGTCTGTTTGGGGCCGTTATCATGTTGGAATACTGCCCTGTGGCCCAGTCTCCAAAGGGAGGGGATCATGCTCGGCTTCAGTATGTCACAGTACGTGTTGGCATTCATGGTTCCCTCAATGAACTGTAGCTCCCCAGTGCGGGCAGCACTCATGCAGCCCCAGACCATGACAATCCCACCACCATGCTTGGCTGTAGGCAAGACAAACTTGTCTTTGTACTCCTCACCTGGTTGCCGCCACACACACTTGACACCATCTGAACAAAATAAGTTTATCTTGGTCTCATCAGACCACAGGACATGGTTCCAGTAATCCATGTCCTTACTCTGCTTGTCTTCAGCAAACTGTTTGCAGGCTTCCTTGCATCATCTTTAGAAGAGGCTTCCTTCTGGGATGACAGCCATGCAGACCAATTTCATGCAGTGTGCGGCATATGGTTTGAGCACTGACAGGCTGACCCCCCACCCCTTCAACCTCTGCAGCAATGCTGGCTGCACTCATACGTTTATTTCCCAAAGACAACCTCTGGATATGATGCTGAGCACATGCACTTAACTTCTTTGGGCGACCATGGCGAGGCCTGTTCTGAGTGGAACCTATACAGTTAAACTGCGATATGGTCTTAGCCACCATGCTGCAGCTCAGTTTCAGTGTCTTGGCAATCTTCTTATAGCTTAGGCCAATGATGACGAACCCTGGCACCCCAGATGTTCACACCTGAGACCTTGTAACACTAACAAGTCACATGACACCGGGGAGGGAAAATGGCTAATTGGGCCCAATTTGGACATTTTCCATTAGGGGTGTACTCACTTTTGTTTCCAGCAGTTTAGACATTAATGGCTGTGTGTTGAGTTATTTTGAGGGGACAGCAAATTTACACTGTTATACAAGCTGTACACTCACTACTTTACATTGTAGCAAAGTGTAATTTCTTCAGTGTTCTCACATGAAAAGATTTAATAAAATATTTACAAAAACGTGAGGGGTGTACTCACTTTTGTGAGATACTGTATATATATATATATATATATATATATATATATATATATATATTTAAAAATTTCTTAGTTCGGGACTAAAAAATACGCTTAAAATATTCAATATTTATTTTGGTCAGGCAAGCATTTATATTTTTATAAGTATTATATATTTGCCACTTTCAGGAAGCAAGTACATGTATACCTATTTATATAAACACTAGTATGTTTGGGATCATGCCCCACTGTATACAGTTTTCTTAAGCAAATCATTGAATCTGTTGCAAAGTTTCTTACCTTGACATTCATACATGTGAGAGTTGGGGAATACAGGCTAATCTGTGGGGGTAAAAAATGATTCTTTTATTTTTTTCATTTTTGGATAGAGTAATGCCGCGTACACACGATCGGAATTTCAGCCAGCAAAAGACCGATGAGAGCTTTTCATGTGCGACCGTGTGTAGGCTCCATCGGAATTTTGCTGGCCGAATTCCCGCCAGCAAAAATTTGAGAGCATGTTCTCAATTTTTCAGACGGAAAAGGTTTCCATCGGAAATTCCGATCGTCTGTAGCAATTCCGACGCGCAAAATTCCTACGCATGCTCGGAAACAATTTGATGCATGCTCGGAAGCATTGAACTTCATTTTTTTCTCGGCTCATCGTGGTGTTGTACGTCACCGCGTTCTTGACGGTCGGAATTTGGTGTGACAGTGTGTAGGCAAGACAGTTTGAATGGAATTCCGGAAGTTATAGTGTCTACAAAATAGGGGATAGATTTATGGTATTTTTATTATTATTTCTTACTAGTAATGGCAGCGATCTGTGATTTTTATCAAGATTGCGACATTATGGCAGACACATCAGACACTTTTGACACATTTTTGGGTCGATTGACAATTATACAGTGATCAGTGCTATAAAAATGCACTGATTACTGTATAAATGTCACTGGCAGGGAAGGGGTTAACACTAGCGGGCGATCAAGGGGTTAACTGTGTTCCCTATGTGTGTGTTCTAACTGTGGGGATGGGACTGACTATAGGAGATGAGAGATTGTGGTTCCCAGCTCATAGGAACTCACAATCTCTCTACTTTACTCACAGAACTGGGATGTGTGTGTATATACACACTTCTTTGTTCTGCCTCTCGTGCCTGCGATCGCAGGTGGCCAGCGGTCATAAGCATTGGCACCCCCGCTGTGCAGCGCGTGCCTGCTATCCCGCTTAAAGGGACCGATGTATAGTTAAGACGGTTCGCGGGATCATGTGGACCTGCCGCAATATAATGACGGTGGCTAGTCTGCAATGATGGGTCAGCAAGCCCAGACCGTGATCTACCAGTCACCTGTCTGCGATCTACAGGTTGCTGACCCCTGTTCTAGATTGAGATCAAAGAGACAAGGTGGTCATTTAATGGTTTGGCTTTGGGGTCAATTCAAACAGTTATGGCATCGATAACAACAGTCCTTTGTTCGATTAGTTTAACTGGGTGGATAATTGGAAGTTTGTCTTTGACAAGCCTTATTATGTTACTATACTGTATATGCAACTAGAATCCACTTTTTGTCACCTGCATTTAACTATCAGCATTAGATAAACTCTGTAAGCCCTGTCAGGTTTGATCATGCAAGCATAAACCAAAAAACACTCAAAGTGATAGCGTAACAATCCATTTTTATTCTTTAAATTGCAGGATATTAGAATAGGGTGACCAGACATCCCCGGTTTCCGGGTACAGTCCCCGGATTGAGGATACTGTCCCCGAACCAAGTCTGTCCCTGGTTTTTTCCCCGGATTGGATTTGAACAGGGGCTGGGGCAATTTCAAAGACAGTCAGTGCAGAATAAAAAAAAAAATCTGATTTGCACCCCCCCCTCCCCCACTCTGCCGCTCCTACTAGCTTAGGGGGTGTATTTTTTTCATTATATGTGCCCCTTTCTGATGATCATGTGCTGGTTGGAGTGGCGAGAATATTTCTTCAGTTTCGGGTGCATGGCCGTTCCTGCTCGCATGTTCTTCTGCCTTGGCGCAAGTCCCGGCCAGCCACCTGCCCATCTCCTTGCCTTCCCTGGTGGAGTGATCTTCCTCCGCTTCCCACCCAGTAGTAGTTGGGGCCCGGAGAGTAAGACTTGACAGACTGTGAGGCGGGCGGCGACGTGCAGGGAGTCGCTAATTGCCACCATTACTAGTAAAAAAAAAAATATATCCCCGGATTTCATTAAAAAAATCTGGTCACCTTATATTAGAAGCAATTTGGAATAAACGTCAAACTGGTAGAAATGATCTGGCAGATTCTGTAACCCTTTTCTATGTGGCTAAAATGACTTTAAAGTGGGGTTGCGGTCAAAAAAAAAAAGGGGGCTTAAAAATCATAAAAAAAATTAAAAAAAAAATAATTGGAAAAAAAAAATTTTTTTACTCACCTCCAAATGCCTGTTGCTATGGGGTCCCTCGTAGTCTGCCACCTTCATTGCTCGGGCTAAACGTCACTTCCCCCTCGGCGCCGCACAGTCATCTGGGACCTGTCATGTGTCCCAGATGACTGAGCGTCAAATCACAGCGCACGGCGCACGGCATTAGGGATGCCGGCGCCACGAGCGGCTCGTGGAACGAGGGGGGGCCTCGTTCCCCCGCATCGCTGGACCCCAGGACAGGTAAGTGTCCGATTTTTAAAAGTCAGCAGCTGCAGTATTTGTAGCTGCTGACTTTTAAAAATGTTTATTTTTTTTTCCCCAGGATGGAGCTCCGCTTTAAATCAAACTGCAATGCTAAGAATCAAAATCTAACATATGTTTCTTTTTACAGGTTCAATATTTTCTCCAGTGTTGGTGACGGCCCAATGTACGTAAGATGAAGTGCAATCAAACCTTTTCTTTGTACACTTTCTGACATCTTATTATTTTCCATGTCTCATATACCTTAAGATATAAAATGCACTAATGCCCAGTGGTGAGACATACAGATGTGTGAGGCCTTATGGGAGCATGGTCATCACTGCCACTACCACCCAATCCTTTTTCTTCTAAATAGTGCTGCAGGGAGATTCCATGATTGGAGGAAGGACCTGTCACTTGACTTTGGTGGGTCACATGACCAGGCTTAGTACACATTTTTAAAGCACACTGTTGTACTTTATAAATGTGCAGTGTTATTTTTTTTTTACAGTAGTGGTATGGCTGCAGTAAAGACATGCAACATCAATATACATGGGCCCTTTAAAGAATATAGTACATTATCACTCATGTTAAATACCCAACCATGTGCAAAATTGAAAATGCAAATGCTTGCACCTGATTAAAGCAGCAGAGAGGCCGCTTTGTGATTTTTACCTACTGGTAGGCCTATAATAAGGCTTAACTCTAGGTAACATGAATATCTCCTAAACGTTCACCATTTAGGAGATTGGATGCAGCCGCTGACATCAGCGGCGCATGCGCTCTGAAGGTCTGGTGTATCGTGCCCGGAACTTCAGAGCTTCTTGCCAGAACCGAGGGCTCCCGCACGCATGCATGGGAGTGACATCATTGTGGCTCCGGCCACTCACAGCGCCGGAGCCCACAAACCCGGAAGTAACGCCGGGGGAA
>CM053033.1:189692900-189718471 GCA_028564925.1 Lithobates sylvaticus | reverse complement strand
GTTATGAATAGTTACGAATCGTTAGTAAATCCAACTACAAATATCGAGAACAGTCATTCATTGATAAAAAAAAAAAAAAAAAAGCGTGGGGGTCCCCCCAAATTCAATAACCAGGCCCTTCAAGTCTGGTATGGATATTAAGGGGAACCCCAGCCAAAAAATAAATAAATGGCGTGGGGTCCCCCCCAAATATCCATACCAGACCCTTCAGGTCTGGGATGGATTTTAAGGGGAACCCCGGCCAAAAAAAAAATAAAAAATGGCGTAGGGTCCCCCTCAAAACCCATACCAGACCCTTTATCCGAGCACGCAACCTGGCAGGCCGCAGGAAAAGAGGGGGGGACGAGAGTGGCACCCCCTCCCGCCTGAACCGTACCAGGCCACATGCCCTCAACATTGGGAGGGTGCTTTGGGGGTCTGAGACCCCTAAAGCACCTTGTCCCCATGTTGATGAGGACAAGGGCCTCTTCCCCACAACCCTGGCCGGTGGTTGTGGGGGTCTGCGGGCGGGGGGCTTATCGGAATCTGGAAGCCCCCTTTAACAAGGGGACCCCCAGATCCCGCCCCCCCCCCCTGTGTGAAATGGTAAGGGGGTACAAATGTACCCCTACCATTTCATCAAAAAAGTGGCAAAAATTGTAAAAATTACAGGAGACAGTCTTTGACAATTCCTTTATTAAAATTTTCTTTCTTCATCCTTCGGTTTCTTCATCTTCTCCTTCCGTCATCTTCTTCCATCTTCTTCCATATTTTTTTTGGCTGGGGTCCCCCTTAAAATCCATCCCAGACCTGAAGGGCCTGGTTATTGAATTTGGGGGGGACCCTTACACTTTTTTTTATCAATGACTTCAATGAATGACTGTTCTCTGTATTACGGATCCGACAATTCATTTGCCGGCAATAGCCGCAAGTGATTTTAAATAGCCTTTTTTTCCTGCAAAAATGACACATTGTACAGAGACAGTTCTCTATATTAGATATACTGAATCTCGAATCATTCGAAGCATTCGTTATATCCGCTATTATAATTTCTTTCATATTAGTTGAAATTAGATATTTGTTAGTTGTGGTATTCGAATTGTTCTCTGTATTACGGGAATCGGCAATTAGCCGCAAGTGATTTTAAATAGCTTTTTTTTCTGCAAAAAATGACACATTGTACAGAGAGAGTTCTAAGCATGGGAAACATGACCCCCTCTATATACTATATACTCTATAGTATGCCTATGAAGGGGGCCATGTTTCCGGTAAAAATGACAGGAGACGGTCTTTGACAATTCCTTTATTAAAATCTTCTTTCTTCTTTCTTCATCCTTCGGTTTCTTCATCATCTCCTTCCGTCATCTTCTTCCGTCATCTTCTTCCATCTTCTTCTTCCTCCGATCCGCTTCTTCTTGCTCCGGTCTTCTCGTCCGGCATCGGCGTCTCTTCTCGCAGGCCGCTCCTCGCAATGGGAGGCTCCCGCTCTGTGAGGCTTCGCTCCGGCTGACAGGTCTTTTATAACGGAGGGCACCTGGTGACCCCGCCCCCCTCTGACGCACGGGGACGTCATGGGGACTTCCCTATGGCTTTCCCCATTACGTCAGATGCCGATGCCGGACGAGAAGGACGAGAAGACCGGAGCAAGAAGAAGCGAATCGAAGGAAGAAGAAGATGGAAGAAGATGGAAGAAGATGGAAGAAGATGACGGAAGGAGAAGATGAAGAAACCAAAGGATGAAGAAAGGAAGACCAGAAGAAAGAAGATTTTAATAAAGGAATTGTCAAAGACCGTCTCCTGTCATTTTTACCATTTTTGTCACCTTTTTTGGTGAAATGGTAGGGGTACTTTTGTACCCCCTTACCATTTTACACAGGGGGGGGCCGGGATCTGGGGGTCCCCTTGTTAAAGGGGGCTTCCAGATTCCGATAAGCCCCCCGCCCGCAGACCCCCACAACCACCGGCCAGGGTTGTGGGGACGAGGCCCTTGTCCTCATCAACATGGGGACAAGGTGCTTTGGGGGGGACCCCAAAGCACCCTCCCAATGTTGAGGGCATGTGGCCTGGTACGGTTCAGGCGGGAGGGGGGGCCGCTCTCGTCCCCCCCTCTTTTCCTGCGGCCTGCCAGGTTGCGTGCTCGGATAAAGGGTCTGGTATGGATTTTGAGGGGGACCCTACGCCATTTTTTTTTTGGCCGGGGTTCCCCTTAAAATCCATCCCAGACCTGAAGGGTCTGGTATGGATATTTGGGGGGGACCCCACGCCATTTTTTTTTTTTTTTTTTTTGGCTGGGGTCCCCCTTAATATCCATACCAGACCTGAAGGGCCTGGTTATTGAATTTGGGGGGACCCCTACGCTTTTTTTTTTTTTTTTTTTTATATCAATGAATGACTGTTCTCTGTGTTATGGAGCCGACAATTAATTTGCCTGCAATAGCCGCAAGTGATTTTAAATAGCTTTTTTTTCTGCAAAAATGACACTTTGTCATTCGAATAATTCGAATTCATTCGAATTCATTCGTTATATCTGCTATAATAATTTTGTTTGAATTAGTTGAAATTTGATATTGGTAGTTGGATTCGAATAATTTGGAGCTGAAATTCGTAAACTGAATTTTTCCTGCAAAAATGACACTTTGTCATTTGAATTCATTCGAATTCATTCGAATCATTCGAATTCATTCGAATCATTCGGCGACGAAATTCGTAAACGGAATTTCGTATTCCGTACGGAATTCGTATAAAAAAAAATTCGTACTACAGATTCGTAAATTCGTACGAATTTCGAAAAATTCGTACGAATTACGAATTCGTACGAAACGAATCGCACATGTCTAATATAAATATGTGAAGTAATTACTATAACATCTATAACACTGCAGAGTATCTTTTGTTAGGCTGTGGAGTACACAGCAATCAATCTTTTAAGGGAAATTTTGAAGCTGTTGGATATAATAAATGTATATACTAATTTTGAAATGACTATCTTATGCATATAATATTTTGTTTAACATAGTGGACAGAGCTCATTTTAAATGTTTTAATAGGTGGTTTCTGAATGCAACAGTGAAGTAAAGTGCAAGAAAATATTTGTGACAAAATTATAATATTTAGTTCTTCCTGCTAGTGAACATGCTTAAAACCTTTAATTGATTAATCCCTTAAATAACATGTATAATCAGTCTGAAAATCTCAATAACAGAGAAGTGTGGACAACCTACATACTCACCGAGGTGGATTTAGCATCAGTCTGATGCTGCATCTGTCCCCGGCCACCTCTAAGACTGAGAACTGAGCGATCAAAGACCACTGATCTCTCAGTTCTTGGTCTTCAGTGAGCAGAGAGCTGATGACTGTCAGTCTCTGGCTTTCTTATTTGCCCCTCCAGCCCTCACCCATGTGCCAGGCTGTGTAGAGGGTGGGAGCAGTGTGCCGAAAGTCTGAGCCAGCTGCCCCTCAGGCATTTGGGTGGATTACAACATTAAAGTTGGGATTGATCCAGAGTCAGAATCAGCTGAGTGACGTCAGCTAAGAGCCGACTTTAGCCCGCTGTCGGCTTAATCAGGGTCACAGGAGTGCAGAACCAACTACACTCCTGTGACCCACAGGAAAAGTAGGGCCAAAAGAGCCTTGGCCCTACTTCTCCTTTAACAGAAATTTTAGCCATGGCCTGCTTGATCCAAAAAAAAAAAAAGTTTTGGACGAAATGGGGCTTTAAGACCAATTTTCGGAAAACTGTTAAGAATTTTGATAATAATAAGTGTGGGTATCTTACAGTAGCAAAACCCAAAACGACTCTTGGATCTACCAGTCAACACAGAACTACGGCACAATTGTTAATTTATTTTGCACAAGCATTACTGAACATAGGAAAAACATGCTGCTTGAAAGGTTACTATTACCTGCCTTAGCAACTTTGTCATTTAGGATTAATCTTAAATAGTGTAAGATCTGCAGGAATTACAGAGCCAAGCTTCCTTCAGGGCTCAGCAGATTTAGAACAAATTATAATTCTTTTTTTCCCTCAGCAACTAAATTTTACTCCACCTTCTACACTAGAAATAATTAAACATTGAAGGGTGTAAAAAAAAAAAAAGGATTTAGTATCTTATGTAAATAAATCACAAAAAGTAAAGTAAAAGTAAGTTATTCTTTGGTCAGTAAAAGTATATTTGGCAATATTTTTTTCAAACCAGAAAATACCAATCTCTTCCTAGACAGATTCACCAAGACCTAACAACAAGGCTAATGGCTATTAATAAACAACATTTAAGCAATAATAATTGATACATGAATTATTTATCACTAGGCATGAGGTCCAGGTTTGCTGCTACCATGGATTTGTGGTGTCTGGACCCAGTGAACTAATGCAGAAATCCACCATAGTAATCATAATGCACTGTTTGGCCTTTGAATGCTGGTCAGATGCCCCAATAATGGAGGTTTGGATAAGCAAGTCCCTTCACTATAAAAGGACGAGGGGTGAGGTAACAGCAGCCATATTGACAATGTGCTTTAGCTGTGATAGAGAGAGTAGACATTAGTGTTGGGCTTGTGGGCATTGGCAGGTCTCTTAAACTAGATGAAAACGCTTACTGAATGTTCGGTAGGTATTTGCATCATTTGAGAGCTTGGGGTTAGGGGGAGGGAAGGGTTTTTAGTTCCTTTATCCTTTGTTACATCTTAAAGCGGAGTTCCACCCAAAATTGTAACTTTCGCTTTAAGTACTGGTGACCTCCTGACATGCCATATTTGGCATGTCATTTTTTTTTTTTTTTGAGGGGGGGGGGGGGCGGGTACCTAGTTTTCACAGGTACCCAGCTCCCACTTCCACTCCTGGCGCAGCAGCGCCGAGCAGAAGTTTACCTCTCCCCCTCCCTGCAAAATTTCTTGGACACATTACAGGTCCCAGAAGATTGCCCGGCGCATGGGCAGTGCGTGCCCGGCTGTGAAGCCACAGCCCACACTTGCAATGCCGATGCCGCAGAGAGGAGGGGGAGAGAAGCGAAGCTTCGAGCGGCCGCATCGCTGGACCATTGGAGAGGTGAGTGTCTGTTTATTAAAAGTCAGCAGCTAAACTTTTTGTAGCTGCTGACTTTTAAATGGGTGTAACACCGCTTTAATGCTGTTGATATTTTGTAGCAACCTACAGCCTGTCCCTGTCCACATGCATGACTCTGATTACAGGCTGTATGTGTTTTTTCACAGGGCATGCTTCCTAATCAGTTCTGGTAATTGTTTTTCACAGACCCTTTTCAAAGCAGACCTTTTACAAAAATAAAAAGTCGACTCTAATGAAAGCCCCTATCTCTCAAAGTCAAATTGCCTGCAAGAGTATGTGATTTGGTGATTAACAGGCAGGAAATTGTGGGAGACAGGGGCAGAATTTTATCACTTCATAACACAAAGTGCTCAAACAAGGACCCTTATATCAGTATCTCCAGCTACTATTTTCATGAAAGCTGGTGATTAAAGTAGAAATAGGCTAAGCAATATTTTCATATTAAAGCTTGTATGAGATTTTGGTGGTTGTGTTTACATCTACGTTAACAAGCTATGCTTGAGTTTTGGGCTGCTGGGGGAAAATCATCTTATGTGCCCCGTCAGTGTACACCAGTGGTTCTCAACCCTGTCCTCGTGAGCCCCCAACAGGCCATGTTTTGGGAATTTCTCTTAGATAAAATAGCTGTCCAAAATACCAAGCCATTGACTCTGATTTAACCCCTTCCCACCGAGCGTACGTAGATATGCGTACTCTGCTTTCGGGGGTTATACCAGCCCGCAGCTGCAGCTTGTTGTTTAGAGCGGGCGATCGGCTTTCCGAGGATAACAACCAATGCGGCTTAAAGCTGCTCGGTTGTTATCCCCCCTCCCCCCCTGAAGTCTATATTTTGAATATTTTGGGTATAATTGGGTATATAAGGATGGGAGGGGGCGCAGGGAATGGGGGATTGTAGTATTGAAGTGTGCTTTTACACTTTTTTCAACATTTTAATTTCTTTATCGAAATTTTTTTATGCAGTGGTACTGTGCAAAAAGAAGTTCACAAACTATACTATAAAATGATTTCGTCACTGCCCAATTTGTATGAAGTTGAGGGCTTTAGATGTTTTTAAGTGTAAAACTTCCTGTAGCTCCCCATGCCTTGCTTAGGAAAGATTTACAGTATATATATTTTATATATAGTGAATAAGATTCAAAATCAAATTAAATATTTCAGAGCAAACTTTTTTAAATCTACCTCTACTGTCCCTCTGTGAAAAAAAAAAAAACATTATTCAATAGAAATAACATTTGCAACAGTTGCAAATGAAATGTGTTCAGCCAAACTAAGTCAATCTGCCTTTATTAAAAAAAAAAAAAAACTCTACCTTTTGCATCGTTTAATTTATCTCCTACATTTTAATTAACTGAAAAATTAACCCGAACTGGTAGAACAGGGTGTAATTTTGGGTGATACATTTTAACAATTTGATGATTATATTAAGTGGAGTGCACAAATCACACAGATTAGAAATTACTGGAAGTTGGATTGTCTGCAATAAGACATGGATGATTGGCAAAGAATCCATTAAAAAGTACCTTCCTTGCTTATTTTCAATTAATGAGCAAATAGAAATGGCCTAAACTCTTCCATTTGAAGCCAGGCTGCAATTAAAAAGGAGAACTGACATTTAAAGTATAACATTCTATATATGTGTTCATAGATAGACCTATCATCATAAAAAAATGTTAATTTGAATAAAAACGGTCTCTGAAAAATTTGGTAAACTGTTAAGAATTTTGATAATAATAAGTGTGGGTATCTTACAGTAGCAAAACCCAAAACGACTCTTGGATCTACCAGTCAACACAGAACTATGGCACAATTGTTAATTTATTTTGCACAAGCATTACTGAACATAGGAAAAACATGCTGCTTGAAAGGTTACTATTACCTGCCTTAGCAACTTTGTCATTTAGTATTAATCTTTAAATAGTGTAAGATCTGCAGGAATTACAGAGCTAAGCTTCCTCCAGGGCTCAGCAGATTTAGAACAAATTATAATTCTTTTTTTCCCTCAGCAACTACATTTTACTCCACCTTCTACACTAGAAATAATTAAACATTGAAGGGTGTAAAAAAAAAAAAAAGGATTTAGTATCTTATGTAAATAAATCACAAAAACAAAAGTAAGTTATTCTTTGGTCAGTAAAAGTATATTTGGCAATATTTTTTTCAAACCAGAAAATACCATTCTCTTCCTAGACAGATTCACCAAGACCTAACAACAAGGCTATTAATAAACAACAATCAAGCAATAATAATTGATACATGAATTATTTATCACTAGGCATGAGGTCCAGGTTTGCTGCTACCATGGATTTGTGGTGTCTGGACCCAGTGAACTAATGCAGAAATCCACCATAGTAATCATAATGCACGGTTTGGCCTTTGAATGCTGGTCAGATGCCCCAATAATGGAGCTTTGGATAAGCAAGTCCCTTCACTATAAAAGGACGAGGGGTGAGGTAATAGCAGCCATATTGACAATGTGCTTTAGCTGTGATAGAGAAAGTAGACATTAGTGTTGGGCTTGTGGGCATTGGCAGGTCTCTTAAAGTAGATAAAAACGCTTACTGAATGTTCGGTAGGTATTTGCATCATTTGAGAGCTTGGGGTTAGGGGGAGGGAAGGGTTTTTAGTTCTTTTATCCTTTGTTACATCTTAAAGCGGAGTTCCACCCAAAATTATAACTTTCGCTTAAAGTACTGGTGACCTCCTGACATGCCATATTTGGCATGTCATTTTTTTTTTTGAGGGGGGGTGGCGGGTACCTAGTTTTCACAGGTACCCAGCTCCCACTTCCACTCCTGGCGCAGCAGCGCCAAGCAGAAATTTACCTCTCCCCCCTCCCTGCAAAATTTCTTGGACACATTACAGGTCCCAGAAGATTGACCGGCCATTTACAACGCTCAGTGCATGCCCGGCTGTGAAGCCACAGCCCACACTTGCAATGCCGGCGCCGCAGAGAGGAGGGGGAGAGAAGCGAAGCTTCGAGCGGACGCATCGCTGGACCGTTGGAGAGGTGAGTGTCTGTTTATTAAAAGTCAGCAGCTAAACTTTTTGTGGCTGCTGACTTTTAAATGGGTGGAACTCCGCTTTAATGCTGTTGATATTTTGTAGCAACCTACAGCCTGTCCCTGTCCACATGCATGACTCTGATTACAGGCTGTATGTGTTTTTTCACAGGGCATGCTTCCTAATCAGTTCTGGTAATTGTTTTTCACAGACCCTTTTCAAAGCAGACCTTTTACAAAAATTAAAAGTTCACTCTAATGAAAGCCCCTATCTCTCAAAGTCAAATTGCCCGCAAGAGTATGTGATTGGGTGATTAACAGGCAGAAAATTGTGGGAGACAGGGGCAGAATGTTATCACTTCATAACACAAAGTGCTCAAACAAGGACCCTTATATCAGTATCTCCAGCTACTATTTTCATGAAAGCTGGTGATTAAAGTAGAAATAGGCTAAGCAATATTTTCATATTAAAGCTTGTATGAGATTTTGGTGGTTGGGTTTACATCTACGTTAACAAGCTATACTTGAGTTTTGGGCTGCTGGGGAAAAATCATCTTATGTGCCCCGTCAGTGTACACCAGTGGTTCTCAACCCTGTCCTTCTGTACCCCCAACAGGCCATGTTTTGAGAATTTCTCTTAGATAAAATAGCTGTCCACAATACCAAGCCATTGACTCTGATTTAACCCCTTCCCGCCGAGCGTACGCAGATATGCGTACTTGGCTTTCGGGGGTTATACCAGCCCGCAGCTGCAGCTTGTTGTTTAGAGCGGGCGATCGGCTTTCTGAGGATAACAACCAATGCGGCTTAAAGCTGCTCGGTTGTTATCCCCCCTCCCCCCCTGAAGTCTATATTTTGAATATTTTGGGTATAATTGGGTATATAAGGATGGTAGGGGGCGCAGGGAATGGGGAATTGTAGTATTGAAGTGTGCTTTTACACTTTTTTTCAACATTTTAATTTCTTTATCGAAAATCTTTTATGCAGTGGTACTGTGCAAAAAGAAGTTCACAAACTATACTATTAAATGATTTTGGCACTGCCCAATTTGTATGAAGTTGAGGGCTTTAGATGTTTTTTAAGTGTAAAACTTCCTGTAGCTCCCCATGCCTTGCTTAGGAAAGATTTACAGTTTATATATTTTATATATAGTAAATAAGATTCAAAATCAAATTAAATATTTCAGAGCAAACTTTTTTAAATCTACCTCTACTGTCCCTCTGTGAAAAAAAACCCATTAGTCAATAGAAATAACATTTGCAACAGTTGCAATGAAATGTGTTCAGCCAAACTAAGTCAATCTGCCTTTATTAAAAAAATAAAAAAAAACTCTACCTTTTGCATCGTTTAATTTATCTTCTACATTTTAATTAACTGAAAAATTAACCTGAACTGATAGAACAGGGTGTAATTTTGTGTGATACATTTTAACAATTTGATGATTATATTAAGTGGAGTGCACAAATCACACAGATTAGAAATTGCTGGAAGTTGGATTGTCTGCAATAAGACATGGATGATTGGCAAAGAATCCATTAAAAAATACCTTTCTTGCTTATTTTCAATTAATGAGCAAATAGAAATGGCCTAAACTCTTCCATTTGAAGCCAGACTGCAATTAAAAAGGAGAACTGACATTTAAAGTATAAGATTCTATATATGTGTTCATAGATAGACCTATCATCATAAAAAATGTTAATTTGAATAAAAATTTTAATAAAAAAGGCCAAACTTGATTGACCACTTGGTCCTTTTCTGTCATCACTCCTCTATGATTCTAAAAATCAGGTTTCTTTAACAAATCTCACTATCAGGGCAAGGTTTTGGTGATGTCCAGTGGTGTGATGAAAGCTATAAATTCACAACAAGCCAAACCCCAAATACTTTCAGACACCTTGGAAATGGTACCTAAAGAAAAGTCATGCATGACTTTTGTACCATAAGCTATATTGCATATGCTAATGCTTGTTTTGACTTATGTTTACAATAATTTAAAAAAGAATCTCACTTTAAGTTGTGCACATGCTGACAATCTTATTCATTCAATTTTTTCATTGGCCTTTGTAATATAGCAGAATGTACATAGGACATTGGGTGTGTACATGAGGAGGAGCCTTAGAGCTACCTAAAATGTAGAAAAAAACTATACATATAATATGGTCATACAATTTGTTTTTAAATGTTAAATATTATCCATGACCTTTTTAAATATATGTATAAACAGCTTTGAGACCCATAAAAAACCTAGCAGATTGTCCTGTTTTACAATAAAATATGATACCAATTCTGATTATATGGTTGACGCATTACTTTAAGTGTATGCCATTGTTGTTATTATTTTTACCAAGATGGATGGATTTCATTTAAACAATCAAACCTATAAATGTAGGTCATCTATCAAATAATTTAAATTGTATTGTAATCTTGATGGTTTCACAGAAATGTATCTTCTAATGGGCAAATATGGGATGTGTGACACACACATCAAAACCTTTGGCTGTAAACTTGTAAAGTTTATCGATTTGTACAAATCCTTCATAAACAGCTTTAGATGTTTTGATGGACTTGTAAGACAGCTTTTACATGGACTAAAATGTTGTTGAGGTAGGTCTTAAATGGATTATATCCACCCTGTGGCATGCATTTATATATAAGCCACTGCAGTTCGTTGTCTATGGGGCGCTTCTCAAAAGAAGAAGTGGATTTGTGGGTTGGTGGAGAAAAATATTTTGTTGAATGGATTACTTTCAATCTAAGCACTAAAGATCTCCATGTGTATGTATTTTAAAAATTACAATGAAAAGCAAAAGGTCTTTTTGGTTTTCAAATATATTCAGTTTTAGTGGATATGTTGTCCCAAATTAGAATTTAACCACCTGAGTTCAAGGCCAATTCTGACATTTCTCTCCTACATGTAAAATTCCAAATTTTTTTGCTAGAAAATTACATAGAACCCCCAAACATTATATATTTTTTTTTAGCAAAGACCCTAAAGAATACAATTGCAACTTTTTATCTCGCACGGTATTTGCGCAGCAATTTTTCGAACGCGTTTTTTTCAGAAAAAAAAACAGTTTTGTGCTTTAAAAAAAAAAACAAAACAGTAAAGTTAGCCCAATTTTTTTGCATAATGTGAAAGATGAAGATACGCTGAGTAAATAGATACCCAAGATGTCACGCTTCAAAATTGCACGCGCTTGTGGAATGGCGCCAAACTTTGGTATTTAAAAATCCCCATAGTCGATGCTTTAAAATTTTTTACTGGTTACAGATTTTGAGTTACAGAGGAGGTCTAGGGCTAGAATTATTCCTATTACAAGGAATGTAAACATCCCTTGTAATAGGAATATGGCACGATCGGACCTATTTACAGTGAGATATGGGGTCAATAAGACCCCACCTATCACCTCTAGGCTGGGAAGCCTAAAATAAAAAAATAAAAAAAAAACGATCACCGCTTCCCAGCCGCGGTGCCGCCGTTTTTTATGAATGCAGAGGCCGGGCGTGACGTTATAACATCGCGCCCGGCCTCCAAACGATCATAGAGAAATCTCTATGATCATCATCCGGGGCCGGCGGATCCTGTGTCCGACTCACCGATGGAAGCGGTGAGTCGGTAGAAGCACCGGAGAGCGGCGGGAGGGGGGGTGTCCCCTCCCGCCGCCCGTAAGAACGATCAAGCGGCGGAACAGCCGCTATGATTGTTCTTATGGTGCAGGGAATCACTGGCTGAAAACGGCAATATCTGAATGATGTCTGTAGCTACAGGCATCATTCAGATATACCCCGGAGAAGTAAAAGACGTCATATGACGTACAATGGGACTCAGGTGGTTAATATTGTTTTATGAAAAATAGAATCTATAGTGTAATGGTTGTTTTTGCATGAACCACAAGATAATTATCACCATTCTAATGTCATCTAGTCATGCACACAATACAATCATTACATTATAAAATGTTGCAGATTCTCATATTCTACTTTTATACAAACTTTTGTTTAAACCAATATAAACTATAAAAGCATTGTTTAGTTAATACATGTGCATATATTTTTTAAGTTTCTTTTGGCAAAGGAATCAACATTTTTTTTTTTTTAAAAGTCACTATGGAATCATTAATAGGTAAAACCAGAACCATCAGTATAACATACAGTATGTTAATAACTTACCTGTACTGGGAACCATGGCCAAGAGTAGCAGACACCAATGCAATAACAGAGACTTTGCAGTCCCCATATTGTGCAGGATTCAATTATGTCAGTGCCAATAAAATATCCAAAGGAGCATCCACAAAACAACTGTATAATAATGTACGGTGCAGGGGTTTTAAGTCAACTGAACTTAGGACAACCCATCCATGACATTGTTCAGTAGTGACAAACAGATACCATCAGTGTCATTTTTTTAATTTTCTCCTCAAACAATTAGCTAGAATAGCTACTGTGCAGAAGTTATGACACATAATGTAAATATGAAATTCAGGCTAATTGTAGAATGAGGAGTGACTACAGGCACATATGATTGAGTATTCTGGGTGGTGTGTTGAGGACAACAGAATCAGAGATTAGTGTGTATGTTAGTAATTTTGCATGTTTTAAAGAAACCTATCATAATATGTTAAAAAAATGCTTTTTTTTTTCTGCAAAACTTTGTTTTAATACATAGATTAATGCTTTTACTTTATGTTGTCATTAGGTAAATTAGTTCTATACAGGGTGAGAAAAATCTAGCAGTGCCAATTCTTGTTCAAGGTCATTGACTGATGAGGGAAAGAAGAAGCCATGGTCAGTATGACAGCCCTAGAACCTTCAACTTAGGGTAAATAAACAAATGAGCAGCAGTAGCTGCCACATTTCCATCCATGGTTCACTGTAAATGTAAAAAATGTTTATAAGAACATACAGTATATCAGTTTCAAATAGCACAATTCTTTATTCTCAAGAGATTCAGGTAACTGAGGCCGATTTATTAAAGGAGTTGAGAATCTTCACACAAATTTTTTTGGTGAATTATTACTTTAATTATTCAATCACGTGAAAACCAGAGTTCTGTTTACTTCTGCATATACATACAACTTGGTAGCTGAAGTGAATATCCTTTCAATTTATTGTGTGAAGATCTTCAATTCTTTTCATAAACCATCTACAATTGTATTATCACCTATATGGCATTTTTCTTTCTAAAGGTCTTAAGAGAAACATTTAATTGTCCATAGAAAATGCCCTAATGGAATCAGAAAGAGGATCTAATGCATAGTCTAAACCCAAAATGAAACTAATGCAGCTACATCTAAGGACTGGTAAGCTGAAATATATAACATTTTTATAGTTACACTTCTATGCCCAGCCAAAAGCATTGATAGAAAAATTAAAAAAATTATATACAGTACATCTATGCAATACATGCATATTACTCCATGTTTTAGCCGTTTAAATACCCTACAAGTAGAAAAATATACCAGCTGATCTGTCAAAAATAATCACAACTTGTAATTTCCTGTTCCTAAATTCCACAGGATTTTGTGGACTAAAATTGCAAGAAAATGTATCAGCCCAACCCTGCTGGCTTTTGCTCCTCTGCTGAATCTCGTCATATCCACAACATAGAAAGTAGTAGCCCAAGATAACAACTGGGAGGTCTAATTATGATCTTTGAGATAACACAGGAAGTGTGCACAGGACAGCCCTTAATTTCTACCAGGATCAACAGATATTATATTGCTTTTATTTAACAGATATTAACCACTTGCTGACTAGGCCTTTTCTGGAACTTTTTGTTTTAAAATAGTATTTTTTAGAACCCCGAACATCATGAATTTTTTTTTTAGCAGAGACCCTAGAGAATAAAATGGAGATCATCGCAATATTTTATGTCACACTGTATTTGCGCAGCTGTCTTTCAAATGACATTTTTGGGGAAAAAATACACTTTACTGAATAAAAAAAAAAAAAACACTAAAGTTAGCCCAATTTTTTGTAGCATGTGTGTTATGCTGAGTAATTAGATACCTAACATGTCATGCTTTTAAATTGCGCACGCTCGTAGAATGACGACAAACTATGGTACTGAAAAATCTCCATAGGCGACGTTTTAAAATGTTTTAAAGGTTAATCTTTTTAGAGTTACAGAGGAGTTCTAGTGCTAGAATTATTGCTCTCGCTATAACGATCATGGCAATACCTAACATGTGTGGTTTTTACACTGTTTACATATGCGGGCGCGACTTATGCCTGCACTTTTATCTGGAAACAGTACAAAACAATACAGGGGCAATGGCAGCTGGTTGCTGTCATAACAATGGTATTTAACGTCAAAGTAATGAGGTAAATGTACTGTGGGCGGTCGGTAAGTGGTAAAAAAATAACTTTAATGCTCTAGTTAACAGAGTAAAAGAGAGCAAATAAGAGTTGAGAATTATTATTAGGTTGTTAGGGATGACACACACTTTAAATCTGTGATATTCACACAAGTGCAAATCTATTTTATTATATAGCTATATTTGGCAATGTTATGTTCATTACATTTTAGTTCTGACACTGTGATTTTTTTTTCAAATAACTAAAAGTTTTTTTTTTTCTTTTTTTTAACTCTTATTTTGTGAATGTAGTTGCCATAAGGTAATCCATCAAATGACTTTGTTCAGAACATTCCACAGTCTTTGTACAGGTGACATTCATTTAATAATAGTATTTAAACCCATTATTATAATGGGAGAGGAAATCAATTCTTGGAAATTCTTTTACTGAACTTCCCTTCTTTCATTTTTTTTTCCAAATAGATACAGTGGGTACAAAACTTTTTTATGAGCTAGTAAGCAGCCACTGTGGGATTTACAATATAATATACTTTCAGCTGCAAAGTAATTTTTATAAGCCTTTACTGTTCCTTTGATGATGCCGAACAATTGGCAGCAACTGAAAGAACGTGTGTTGGTGTAGGGAGTGGTAATACACGTTTCTCTGCTGTGTACAATTAAGTTATTAAGATTTTTTACTCCACATATTTCTGTTGTTTGTACATTCTGTTCGGATTCATTTTCCTCAAGTGCTTATTCCTACCAAATTCCACATACTGGTATGGTAAAGTCCATCTAATCCATCCACTGATTTTCCATACAAAATAAAAAAAAATGCCTCTTCAAGGCAAACTTGCATGTTAAATGTCTTCAAAGATATATAATTTGTCTTTTTTATGGTAAATGCAGCTGGGAAGCTGGATTTCTCTTGCACTCTGCTAGACAAAGTTAGAGGGGATGTGTCACCTGATGAAGGAGACAACACTCATCTCTGAAAACGCATTGGGTATAGGAGTCTGTATCTTCATTTTGCATATCTTGATTCCTCAGTATTCATGACCATGTTCAATATTTCAAGTATGTTTCTATAATAAATTAAAATAATATATTTTTTTACTTTCAATGTCTTTGGTAGTGCCTTTAAAATCCCACCCCCAGGGGCTTTCTTTCTTTTCATTAGTGTTACAAGGTCTCAGGTGTGAATGGTGTGTTAAATTTGGTGTTATCCTTCTCACTCTCTCATACTGGTCACTGGAAGTTCAACATGGCACCTCATGGCAAAGAACTCTCTGAGAATCTGAAAAAAATAATTATTGCTCTACATAAAGATGGCCTAGGCTATATGAAGATTGCCAAGACCTGTGGTCTGATGAGACCAAGATAAACTTATTTGGTTCAGATGGTGTCAAGCGTGTGTGGTGGCAACCAGGTGAGGAGTACAAAGACAAGTGTGTCTTGCCTACAGTCAAGCATGGTGGTGGGAGTGTCATGGTCTGGGGCTGCATGAGTGCACTGGGGCACTGGGGAGCTACAGTTCATTGAGGAAACCATGAATGCCAACATGTTCCTTAGACATACTGAAGCAAAGCATGATCCCCTTCCTTTGGAGACTGGGTCGCAGGGCAGAATTCCAACATGATAAAGACTCAAAACACACCTCCAAGACGACCACTGCCTTGCTAAAGAAGCTGAGGGTAAAGGTTATGGACTGGCCAAGCATGTCTCCAGACCTAAACCCTATTGAGCATCTGTGGGGCATCCTCAAACAGAAGGTGGAGGAGCGCAAGGTCTCTAACATCCACCAGCTCCGTGATGTCATCATGGAGGAGTGGAAGAGGACTCCCGTGGCAACCTGTAAAGCTCTGGTGAACTCCATGCCCAAATGGGTTAAGGCAGTGCTGGAAAATAGTGGTGGCCACACAAAATATTGACACTTTGGGCCCAATTTGGACATTATAACTTAGGGGTGTACTCACTTTGGTTGTCAGCGGTTTAGACATGAATGGCTGTGTGTTGAGTTATTTTGAGGGGACAGTAAATTTACACTGTGTGGCAGAGCAAGGCTCTGTCCCTATAAAAATGGGGTTAGAGTGGACTCAGAGTCTGCATATCAGCTGAGTGCAGAACTACAGAGCGTAGATTTGAAACAGAGAAAACTGCTCTGGCAGTTTTCTCCAGATCTTGCTATTTCTGGAAGGGGTTCTGTAGTTTGGAGATCCTTCAGAGTCTTGGGTGGGATGGGATCTCCAACCCTGTGTCCGGGTCTTGTGGACAGCCAGCAGGGTGTGTGCCCAGGTGCACACAACCTATATAACGAGGGGCTGGTGAGAGCAGAAGGGGAAAGGAAGGTGGAGCAGTGGCTGCTGCTGAGTGTCTCTATGTGAGGATAGATGCTGTGTGCGTCTAAGAAGCTCAAAGCAGTGTGCATTTGTAACGCTGAGCGCTCCGGGTGCCCCATCCATCCCGGAGCGCTCACGGCGTTCTGTGTCTTGCAGCGCCCCGGTCGGCTCTCCCGACCACAGGCGCTGTCCTCTCCCCGGGACACGATCCACGGCCGCCCAGGGATCGCGTCCACGCTCCCCTCACCTTGTCTCTGCCGTCTCCTTCCGGCGCGCGCGCGCCCCCGCCCCTCAGGCGCGCGCGACTCTGTCTGCATTTAAAGGGCCAGTGCACAGTTAATTGGTGCCTGGTCCAAAGTGCCGTTTCTGAACCATACTTAAACCCACTTCCCCTTCCTGTCCTGGCCGGATCTTGAGTTGCCTATAGTGCCCAGTGAAAGCGTGTTTTGTGTTTGCTCCTACTGTGTATCCAGACCTCTGCCGTTGCCCCCGACTACGAACCTTTGCTACCTGTCCTGACCTTTTGCTACGTCTGACCTTGCCTCTGCCTTATCCTTGTGTACCGCTCCTGTCTCAGCTGTCAGTGGGGTCGAGTTGCTATTGGAAGACACGACCTGGTTGCTACCGCCGCTGCAAGTCCATCCCGCCTTGCAGCGGGCTCTGGTGAAAACCAGTAGCAACATTAGAACCGGTCCTCCAATACAACCCGTGCTATCGCCTCATTGACATAGGGGATCCACCTCCTGTTCCCCGCCATACCCGGAACGTGTCAGCATTGAAAGGCTTCAAAGCTGTGTGCGTCCAAGAAGCTCAACGCTGTGTGTGGCCAAACTTCCAAGGAGCCTAAGACTGTGTGCATCCAAACAGCTTGTTTGAGAGGCAAGTACCCTATAGCAGCAGTACTGTTGAAGAGTAGCCAGGTGGGCTTGCATTTTCAGTTTTGTTTGAATGATGTCTAAACCCCTGCGTGGGATTCCTTAGTGGATTTATGGACTGTTTTGTTTCTTTGTTCCCTTTAATAAACGTGGGCTACCAGGCCCTTGAATATAAATGCCTGTCTGATGTGGACTCACTACACCAAAACGCATCTAACCACTTGAAGCTAAACACCCCAATGTCACAACTGTTATACAAGCTGTACACTCACTACTTTACATTGTAGCAAAGTGTAATTTCTTCATTGCTGTCACATGAAAAGATATAATAAAGTATTTTCAAAAATGTGAGGGGTGTACTCACTTTTGTGAGATACTGTATTTGATTGGAGACACTGTTTATTTACTAGATCAGCTCTAGATCTATTGTATATATATAAGGTTTTCGAAGTACATTCACTTTTTTGCACACAATTTTCCACAAGGTACATAGTGGTACAAGCAGCCAATACTATAGCTATCTCCGACCCTACTTCGGAACCAGTCACAGTAGAAGCAGCAACCTCACAAACATGCTAATCTCTATCCATAGTGCAGATTCACCCATCTAATATCATTCGGTTCGTGTGTATGGGGCTTAAGACTGGGGTGTGTTGGACCACAAAGCAATGGTCTATCTGGTTTATCACACCACTGCAGAGAAGATTGTTGCTCCAACAAACAGCCTGGACGTCCTCCCTATACTGTACTGTGGGGAAAGCATTTTTCTGCTGGGGTTTAGTGGTCATTGGCAAAAAAAGGATGAGATATTTATCTTTTGCTAATTCTCTCTTTGCATCCTAATTATATATTTAACCATTTTGGTTGAAGCTTCAATCGGGCTTCAAAGTGGAACTACACTCACCTCCACTGGCTGCTGACATCTTCAGTTGGTTTTCTTCCAGGTTCTGATCTTTGGTCATTTTAATTGGCTGAGCTGTGATGATGTCACTCCCATGTACAGGGGGTCCCCTACTTACAAACATCCGACTTACAAACGACTCCTACTTACAAACGGAGGGAGACAACAGGAAGTGAGAGGAAATCCACCCCTAGGAAGGGAAAATCACTCCTGTAAGAGTTAATATGGGAAAAAGATGTCTCCACTGATGCTTTATCACCAGTCCATGTTTCCCTAACAACCCAAAATTTTCAAAATCCAATTGTCATTGGGACAGAAGGTGAGGTGAAATCTTCTGAACAGGGGCACAGACCGCAAAACAAATGTTACAGGGGTGATGACCCTTCTCTATGTTATCTAAAAAACGTAAAAATAGATTTTTTGGCTGGAGCTACACTTAAAAAATGTACCTGTTCCGACTTACAAACAGATTCAACTTAAGAACAAACCTACAGTCCCTATCTTGTTTGTAACCCGGGGACCCCCTGTATGTGGAAGATGCCAAAATTTTCACAGATCGGTGTACAGCGCAGACAGGCAGGTGAAGAAGTATATTTCTTCTGAACTAAAAACTCTGTTCCACTTGAACTATCCAATTATCCAATAACCACGAATGACAGGGATTGGCTAAACTGACCTTTCACCGATATGCATGTATTATGTGATTGCATCAGAAAACTACAATGATTTGGAATGATTTATTTATGTAAAATTCTGGAAACCAATGGGTGCAGTTGTCAGCTATCTGAAATCAATCGTAAGCAATGCTTAGTAATGCTTGTTCGACTGCATACTGTATGTCCTGCAAACACCCCATTTTGGGCATTACTAAATAAGCCCATATGACTAAACTCTGAGATCAGTGGACATCAGCTGTGATTTTGACAACATGACACGAAAAAAGGGTTTGTACTTTCTAGAATTTTGTTTGTCAATTTTGTTATGACAGCGTAGTGATGATTTTATTGTGGTGCTGGGTGGAGGTGTATTTTCCAATGTTTTGTATTTCTTTATAATTCATTTTTTTTTTTTTTTTTGCAAAGCTAAACTGCCTGTTCCCCACGTGGTAACTGCTTAATTGTGAGACTTTTCTTGTTTCAACCAGTGTGTATTTTGTTTGTCAGCTCATGGGTTCGATCATAATCTTATCTGTCAGATGATCTGATCCTTCAAGCATCTAATATCATGTCTCTTTTCTTAAACACTCAAAAATAATCCCTGCAAAACCCAAAGCAGGTTTTTTTTAATTTTATTTATTTAACACGTTTATTTTTGATATGTGATAACTGCAAGCATGCTCCAAAATGACAAATCATTTATTCCAAAAACAATTATTGAAATGCCAAAGTGTTGACAGAATCAATTTTATTTTTAAGTTGCAGATATAAGAAGAGCAGCTAGGAATATAAAAGTAAGGTTTCTAGAAAAATGAATTTTCTCTCATTTGGACTGCCGTTTTGACAGTCATGCCGCGTACACACGGTCGGAATTTCCGATGGAAACAGTCCAATGGCAGCTTTTCAACGTGTGTATGCCCATCGGTCTTTTTCTATCGGAATTTCCGACGGACTTTGGATTGAGAACCTGTTTTTTAATTTTTCTGACGGAAAATCTTTCTATCGGATTTTCCGATCGTGTGTATGCAATTCCGACGCATGCTCGGAAACAATTCGATGCATGCTCGGAAGCATTAAACTTTCCTTTTATAGTGCCGTCGAACGTGTTGTATACCACAGTGTTATTGACCATCGGAATTTGATGTGATAGTGTGTAGGCAAGGCAGTTTGAGAGAAATTCCGTCGGAATTCCGACGGGAAAACCATCAGAACTTTTTCTGACGAGAATTTCCGACCGTGTGTATGCGGCATTAGATTTAACAAAAATCTTTAAAGCTGGACATCTAAATACACAGATGAAATACATATATGGTGTGTGATGGTTTTCCTGCCAAAGCATTTGTATTTCTTTTCATCCAGTCCTGAGATTTACACAGCTCTGCCACACCATACAGACCTTTCTGGTAGGGCAGGAAACCTAATTTTCTTCTTCAGTTACACTTTAGCTTGCAGGTTTCCTTCCCACCCCAACCCTGTTACTGGACAGTAAAAGAAGAAGCAAGCAGCAGGCTGATCAGCTCATCTCTTTACCATCCTTCTATCAGCATGTTTCTTGCACTGCAGCACAAATGATTGGTGCTGCTCCTTCCAGTCTGTTGTACTAATAGAAGGTGATACCACGTCAAGTTTGGTATCAGTCTGTTTCTTCTTTTATATTTGCAAGAAATCGCATTTCTTGAGACCCTAAAATGCAGGGACAGTACAAATACCCCCGCAAATGACCCATTTTAGGAAAGTAGACAGCCCAATGTATTTAGTAAGAGGCATGGTGAGTTTTTTGAACTTGTAATATTTTGTCACAGTTTTTGGAAAATATGTAATAACATTTTTTTTTTTTTTTTTTCACACAGTTGTCATTTTAATGAACTATTTCTCACACACAGCATATGCAAACTTGCAAATACACACCAAAACACATTCTGCTAGGCCTCCTGTGTATGGGGATACTACATGTATGAGACTTTTTCACAGCCTAGATGCATAGAAGGGTCTGAAATCTAAGGAGCGCCTTCAGGTATACCAAGGGGATAAATTATGCAAAAATGATCAATTTTTTTTTTTTGACACAAAGTTGTCAATTTCTAAGATATTTCTAACAAGCAGCATTGATATATTTAGAATTACACCCCAAAACACATTTTGTTGCTCCTCCTGAGTATGGCGATACCACATGTGTGAGACCTTTTCACAGCCTAGGTACATAGAGGGACCCAAAATCCCAGAAGCACCTTCAGGCTTTCTGGGGGCATAAATTATGCATCTAATTTCATGACTACCTCTTACAATTTTGGAGGCCCTGGAGCACCAGGACAAAAGGAACATCTACCAAAAGACTCATTTTTTATTGAGTAAACACCCCAAGGTATTTTTAACAGGCATAAGCAGTCTTTTGAAGACTTTATTTTTTTGGTACAAGATTTTGAAAAATGTAGAAAAAAAATGAAAATATATTTTTTTACACAAAGCTGTTAATTTAATAAGATATTGTTCACACAGGTATACTTAGAATTACACCCCAACATATATTCTGCTACTCTTTCTGAGTAAGGGGATACAACGTGTGTGAGATTTGTCACAGCCTAGCCACACAGAGGGGCTCAACATCCAAGGAGCACCTCAACCACTTCCATTCGGGGCCAATTCTGGCATTTCTCTCCTACATGTATAAAACATAATTTTTTGCTAGAAAACTACTTGGAACCCTCAAACATTAAATATTTTTTAGGCAAAGACCCTAAAGAATAAAATAGTGGGTGTTTTTATGTCAGACAGTATTTGCGCAGTAGTTTTTCAAATGCAATTTTTTTCGGGGAAAAAAATTATTTTAATGAATTTAATGCCCAAAATCACATTATACCTTATGATTTTTGGTAAAATATAAAAAATTATGTTTCGCCAAGTAAATAGATAGCAAACATGTCACACATGACATAAGTGACACTATAAAAGCCTTTACAGGTTACCAGTTTAGGCTTATGCAGGATGTAGGGTGCTAGAATTATTGCTATCACTCTGATGTTCATGGCAATACCTGCCATGTGTGATGTGAGAGGCCTTTACATATACATGCGGGACCGGCGCAATGCGTTTGCACTTGTGCGCAAGCACAGGCAGATGGAGGGGCGCTGTAAAAATTTTTATTTTATTATTTATTTTATTTAAAGAAAAACATTTTTACACTTTCGCCTAAATTTTTTTTTTTGATCAACTTTATTGCATGGGCCATGACAGGTCCTCATTATGGAGAGATCTGGTGTCTATTGGACCCCAGACCTCTCCTCTGGCCTCCAACGCAGCTGCTTTCCTGACCAGTAACAGCTAGGTAAACAGAGAACCGAAATCGGAAGTGACTAAATCCTCATTGCTTCTGATTTCTGACATGATGTTGCTCCTCCCACTGTGTGCCTGGAGCCAGATGCTGCCAGTCATTTCCTT
Source organism: Lithobates sylvaticus (assembly GCA_028564925.1). Classification (NCBI taxonomy): domain Eukaryota; kingdom Metazoa; phylum Chordata; class Amphibia; order Anura; family Ranidae; genus Lithobates; species Lithobates sylvaticus. The sequence goes on along the minus strand of CM053033.1, from coordinate 189,695,929 downwards.
ACCTGGCTCCTCGATTGTTTAGGGGAGTCCAATAAAGGCAGTGGTGGAAAGGGAGGGCCCCTTCTGCTGTGTGTAAAAGTAATCAGAGTGGATCTTTAGCCCCTCCGATTACTTTTACCAGCTTCGGAATCGCCGGGACTGGTACGTTGCTGGACAGAAAGTGGTTATGATGTTCTAGGGGTATAAATTACACATCTAATTTCCTGACTATCTATCACATTTTTGGAGACCCTAGAGAACCAGTACAGTGGAAACACTTGGGGACACTGGCTCTGTTGATACTAGTACTGATATGGCAGGATCAGGATGCTGGTATGGCGGTAATCAGGACGGTATGAGGTATGGCGGTGATCAGGGGAGCTGGTATGGTGTATGGTGGTGATCAGGGTGCTGTTATGGGTTATAGCAATGATCAGGGCGCTGGTATGGGTTATGGCAATGATTAGAATGTTGGTATGAGGTATGGCGGTGCTCAGGACGCTGGTATGGTGTATGGCGGTGATCATGGCACTGGTATGTGTTATGGTGGTGATCAAGACGCTGGTATGGGGTATGGTGGTGATCTTCATGCTGGTATGGGTTATTGCAATGATCATGGCGCTGGTATAGCAGTGATTAGGATTTTGTTATGGTGCATGGTGGTGTAACTGTGGCACTGATGACACTGGGACAGGTGCAGGAGTCTGGCTGTATTGTTTATTGATACAATACTTGAGACAGTGATTAGGGACACTGGGGCAGTGATCAGGGACACTGGGGCAGTGATCAGGGACACTGAGGCAGGCTGGCACTGCAGTCTGTGAGTGTACATGCAGTCTAACAGGCTACTGTACACTGATTACAGCATCGGTTCTCTCTGCTCTCACAGTCGATCTGTATGAGAGAGGAGAGAACCAATGTTTAAATTTGGTTTCCATTGAATACCCATTAATGTGATCTGCTGTGTCTGGGGCACACAGGCATCCTCAAGCTCCTGGGTGTTGCAGGAATGAAAATTGCTCCATCTATGGTTGACTTTAGGTCTCTCAGACTCTTGTCTTAACCGCAGACAACGCAAGAAGCTACCAGGTGCAAATTAATTGACCTGGTTCAGTTCTATTCTGTAGTCGTGCAATACATTCAGTTCAACATTGTACTTCTGTGTGTCTACATATTACTTATAGTAATATATATATATATTCCTTTAATGCTATTTCTAGGCTATTTTAATACATGGCATGCAGGCCCACACTGGCCATAGGGCACACTGGGCTCTTGCCCAGGGGGCTGAGGCCGCCAGGTCGCATGTCCTTGTGGGGCCAAGGCAGCTGAGCTGCTCCTTGAGCCCCCTGCTGCTTACCCGGCCTCGCTGCCATTTCAGGAGACTACAGGTCACGTTACCTGTGACCAGGGCCGTCTTTAATATTGACTGGACCATGGGCAAACATTTTCTTGGGCCCCCTCTTCCATGCAATTTCGCATCTCCACATGCTTTGAGACATACAATAAATATTAATAATATATGACACACCACTGAGTTCAATAAAGTGAATATTAACTAGTTGCAGTAATATAGTGCATTAATTAATTGAACATGTGTAAAACAAACGCACGCACATATAACCGTGTGCAAAAAATAAATATATAAATACAGTCCTTGTGCAAAAAAACAGCAGCAACTTGTATCCAGGCAGTGATTAGACTTTTTCAAAATTCCTTAGGAAAAAACGCCTTCACCATTTGAATCACCCAATAAGTGCTCAGATAAATTGGCTGCTTACCAGAAAGCAATGACCACTTTAACTAAAAAGTAGGTCAAACAACGCTTGTAGCAGAACCTGTCTGCTGGCAACGGTTTATCCTGGACCTGCAAGGTGACTTCCTCCCATCAAGGATTATGGATGCATATGTGAAAAAATAATCTAGGAAACGGCCATTGTGTAATCCCGTTTTATCATAGATAAATAATTAAAAAGCCAAATGACTTGCTTACATTTGTAGTGCATTTGCCCGGCACAGAGGCTTTGAGCGCGTCTGGTGTCCAATGGTCAGATGTCTCCTCGCAGCTCTCACGCGTGCTGGCGTGCATTCCACCTCGCTCAGCACTCAAACCAAAGGGACCAGATATGGACGTGACCACGGCGCCTCTTGAGGCCTCTTGGTTAAAGCACATCATCTCCTCACTGCCTGCACACCATGACTTGGGAGGTGAGGGGACCCATCAATAGACAGAAAAGGTATCCTAGGACTCCTGGGATCAGTGGCAATGCTGGGGGGGGATCAGTGGCAATGCTGGGGGGGTTAATGGGATCAGTGGCAATGCTGGGGGGATGGGATTAGTTAGGAGGCAGTACACTGTCACAAATTCTGAATCACGTAAAGCAAAGCTGGAAATCTTTGGCAAGTATATAGTGGGGGATTCTAACAATGTAATGGGGAATTTACAATGACCACTAATGCGAGGGGGGATTTACACTGACCATCAACGCGAGGGGGAATTCGCACTGACCACCATGTAATAGAGTATTTTATGCCACTCACCAATAAAAAAGAGGGATTTCTACAATGACACCAATGTAATAAGAGCATTTACACCAACCACCAGTGTAAGGGAGAATATACAATGACCTCCATGTAAGGGGGAATTTACACTGATAACCATTGTCGGAGATTTGTACTGACCACCAATGCAATGTGACACTTCTACACGACCACCAATGTTAGGGGGGATTTACACTGACCACCAATGTTAGAGGGGATTTACACTGACCACCAATGTTAGGGAGGGATTTACACTGACCACCAGTGTAAGGGCAATTCTGCACTTACCACCAATGTAAAGGGAAATGTACACTGATCACCAATGTTATGAAGAATTTACACTGACAACCAATGTAATGGGGGATTTTACATCAACAGCCAATAAAGGGGGATTTCTACACTGGCCAACAATGTAAGGGGGATTTAAACTCACCACCAGTTTAAAGGGGGCTTCTACATGGACCACCAATGTAAGGGAGGACAAAAATAGTGAAGGAAAATACTGTGTC
>CM053033.1:188219718-188244713 GCA_028564925.1 Lithobates sylvaticus | reverse complement strand
ACTACATAAAAGTCTAATATGATATCATGTTAATCCGCACACATTCATATTTATAATTTGCAGTAAATATATAGGGGTGTGCAAATTACACCCCCATTGCATCAGGACAAATAATAGAACAAAACATTTCTTTCTATTTTTTTACTATTTATTCCCAATAAAACCAAGTAATTAAATAATGTATATGTTTCCAAACTTGCTACCAAATGAAAGAGCTATCTGCCCCATTCCAAAGAAAAAAATGTGTTATACACTGGGGTAGACTAAAAAATGCTAAAAAGTTTATCATGAGGAACTGAATTATCTCAAAAACAAAACAAAAAGTGGCTAACTACATTTACATGACCCTATGTGATAGAGTAATTAACAATCAGATTATTATGGTAAAAATTAACTCCAGAGAAAACTTTTTGTCTTTGCTTTAGAGAAGGTGTGTAAGAATGTGACCCTCCATCAGGTTTTAGCTGTGTCCCCTCCGGGAACTTTCCACTCAATTCAAGTATAGTCATTGGGAAATGAAATGAGGGGACATTTGAATGAATGAATAAAGGCACCAATATATAGACTTATCAGAGGTTCTACTCCTTCCCTAATATACTCTACCCAACAAAATGGCCAGAGATATACTTCAAGGAGCTGTTAATAATACTAACATTAACATTCTTATGTCTGCAGAGACATGTGATATTTGATGAATATATGCAACCTCTCCGTACAGGTTTTTGTTAGCTGTGATATCTATGATTAAAATAAACCTGTGCTTTGCATTACAGGACAAAGCAACAGGTTTACTTCATTCCCCCCTCTCCAGTAGCACAAACTCACCACCTGTCCTCCATTCACCTGCTGCATCCTTCAGCAGCCGGGAGAGGAAAAAAAACCCTCTAACATCAGCACTGTCAAACAGTAAGAGTCTATTGTCCTATGTAAGTTGCAACTTGGGTGACTCATATCTTACACAGGATAACTTCTGCTCCAAGCAGTCAAACTTAACAGCAGGAGGTGATTATGTGCTGCTGAATGAGTGAGCCCGTGGCTTTGCCCTGCGGGTTCACATTTTCATTTGTGAGAAGTTGATCTAATCGATCTATCACAAATGGGCTTGCTGGAAAATTTGTATTCGATCAGCACTGCAGCCAATCATCTGCAGGGCTGATCAGTGTAATCTGACAGCGGAAGAATCCCCTTCTGTCAGAATACAAAGGCACAGCATTGAGGATTCCTCTCTCCACCTTTCTTGTGTGGATGGGGAAATTGGTTCAGTTTTTTTTGATCAGCCCAGTGGCTGATCGAAAAAAAAAAATAAAAAACAGATCCATCTATGGCTGATTTAAGGAGCACAATAACAAAAAAATGGATAATGAAGAAGAGCATTTTTTTAATTCAAATGTTAAAAAAAAAAAAAAGATTTTCAAGACAGCAGAAGCTATAATAGCATAGCAGGGGACTCTTTTTGCAAACACACAATTGCCTTCCTATCCAAGCACTCTATTAAATAGAAGTACCACTTTGTTGCATAATTTTATATTTTATGGCAAAGAATATTTTGATTACAATAGAGAAGACCACAAAATGTACACAAACCTCATATATTTCTCTTCTGTCCAGTTATAGAAACCATTACATATACACATGTGAATGTTATTTATACACCTTCACAAAATGCATATAGTGAATTTTATTTAAGGTGTGGGGTATAGAATTCCTTTTAAATAATCTTTAAAAGTGACAGACGTAATTATCTTATATTCATTATCTCACTATTTCATTATGCAGAATCAGCTATGTGCTGGAAAATACAGTCCCTGCTATTCATTATCTCTTTACATTTGTTCAGAAAAAAAAAAAAAATTGCAGTTATGTATTAAAAGTAAACACTTCAAGTTGATAAACCAACTTATAATTTATATTTGTTGTAAAAAAAAAAAAAAATTAACATTAATGATATAAGCCAAATACAAAAATTTGACTTCAGCAGACTGCTTTTCATAATGAGTTCTTATTGGCTGCTTCATATTACAGTTTTACAGGGCTATTTACTGTTATCAATTAAAAAAAGACACTAGTCATTATTTTCTGTAATAAACACTCTATGAAAAATAAATAAATACATTTTTAAAAAAGCAAAGAGTTTTCTTACCACACGACAGCAGTAGAATTCCAAAGGTAAAAAAGGTGGCAGTCCCCGAAAGATACATGTTCAATAAATATTAAATTAAGATACTCCGTAAAAAAATTGGCAACGATAATATTGGCAATGTTTCAGAACCTGTAAAAAAAAAAATTGTTCTAGGTTCCCTGTTCTAGCAATGCTGAAAATATTAAAAGCTCTGTCTGTGCTTTTATATATATATGTACAGACATATAGATATAGATTTGATGAACAGGGAGTGCTCTAGGGTGTGTGTGACCTGTGACATCATACATACCAATCACCAGTAACAGATTTGCTTCTAGAGCTAGATAACGAAGAGGGAGATTAAGGGTGAAGCAACATCTAAATATAGATGGAAATAAAGGAAGGTGTCGGCATCACAGATTGGTAGAATCGAAAGTGCTTATCTCTTAAGCAATCTGCTCTGTACTTCATGTGATACCCTAGAGAGTTTTGGTAACAGAATCTCCTCAATCACCTGCATATTGTTATGGCAGGAAAATCACCAGATTATTAATTTTATTACTATATAATTTTCTGAAGATTGTACAAACATTTATATATATATATATATATATATATATATATATATTACATATATTTAAAAGAATAAAAAAATAATAATTCACAATTTACCAATTTTCCCAATTTTAAAGCAATTCACTTGTCATTCGTGTCTGAAACTTTTTTTTATTTTTTGTCAGTTTTTATTGCTGGGGAGATTCACTGTTCATTGTTTCACTGTTTTCCTGGTATTGCCACCGGGACAAAAAGTGGTAAGAAATCCAAAATTTCAAAATGGCAAATTTTGTCTAATTGAATTTGCTTTGACGTATCTTAGATATTAGTCATAAAAGTAGACTGCTTAGGTGGAATTTGCTTGAAAAAAAAATGTACAACCAAAATTTCCTATTGAAGAAAAAAGCTTCAGTATCTAATATGTTCTTGAAGGGGCATTTTTGGCACAAAAAGGTCAAGAAAAGTTTAAAAGATTTCCAGCAAATCTCAGGAGCCATTTTAAGCCATTTAGTCAGAAAATGAAGTTCTGCTAGAACACATCATGCTGGCCACCTTGTGCAGGTATAGCTATGTAAAACATTAACAAAAAAAATGCTTATACTTATGTAAAATCCGGTATTACATTGTCTCAACCTGTTCTGCACATGCTCAGTTGCTTTCTGCACTATGCCAAAAATATAGAGGCTGATCTGTTCACAGCCTAAAGATTTATTGCTCCTCTGGGTTTCAGAAAAATAGCAGCCTCCAGCAAGAAGAAACATGAGCAATGCTGGAGGCAATTTACAGCACTCACTAATTTTGTCAGCAAAATCATTAAAGTGGAGCTCCATCCAAAAGGGGAAGCTTCGTTGTTTGCTTCTCCCCCCCTCCGCTGCAACATATGGCACCTTTCGAGGATCCCACTTCTGTGTTAGATCACTGCATCATTGTGCGGCGATCTACGAAACTTCTGACCACTCCTCCTTCCCCCTGCTGCCTTCTGGGAAACACACAGGTCCCACAATTCAGAAAGTGCAGTGGTACTCATGCGTGCAAAGTAGGAATCAGGCTGTGTTTGCCTTAGTAAAGATGCCGGCGCTTGCACCCAGAGCCGATGGATGGATCTGCATGGGGTGCCGACATTGCGTGCTCCCCGTCCTTATATTAAAAGTCAGCAGCTACAGTATTTGTAGCTGCTGACTTTTAATTATTTTTCCCCCAGGCTGGAACTCCTCTTTAATGTATGTTCCTTGCCAAAGAACATTATTATGGGTAAAGCCCCGCTTCAAACATTTTTTATTGATTCACGTCCCCCAGGGCAGGACCTGGACCCCTATAACCATTGCATGCCAAATTACTTATATAAGCCTTCAAAATGGGCACTTTGGATTTTTGATGTTCGGGTCCCATTGACTTTAATGGGGATTGTTATTCGGGTCCGAAACTTTCGCAGTGTTCGAAAGTTCTGGGGCAAACCGAACAGGGGTCCGTTGGGCCCATCCCTACTTAGTACACCTGTGAACTCGAGAAAGGGTGGGGTTGCGGTACCATTCTACCTCTTGGACTGATAAATTGTCATTGTGACTATATGGCGGGGATGCAAACTTGCACCATACCATAACTACCTATCACCAAAGAGCTTTTAAACCCCTCCCTCTCCCACAGCACCTTTTAAACCTTAGTCTCTCACCACAGCTCTTTAAACACCTCTCCTGCTCTCACCACAACATTTTTAACTCCTCCCTTACCTGCTAACCATAACACTTTCAAACCCTTCTCCTCTCATCACAGCACCTTTAAACCCATCCTTCATTCTCACCACAGCCTCTTCCCTCTCAGCACAGCACTTTAAACTCTTCCCCTGCTCGCACCATTGCACCTTACAGTAAACCCCAACTTTCAAGACCACCCTCACTTTCAAGACCACATCAGCCACAAATCTCAACATCCCTCCACTTTTGCTACTGTGCCCTCACCACTACCCCTGTCATGATATCCCTGTCCTAATGTCTTCACTACCCAGCTTTCATCAACATAGTTGCCAGCAATACCCATTTTCAGCATCAGGCCTGCCACCCCCCCATCCCTCCCCTTGGTCCTTTCCTGCTCTTACCACTGCACTTGTCACTAGACATGTGCACTACCAAAAAATTTGTTTATTTTAGTCTTCGTTTCATTCGTTTTTTTTCCGGGTCATTTGTTATGATCGCAATTTGTAAATTCAATAATTCATAAATTCAGTAAATTTGTTCATTTCTAAATTTGAAAATTCAAAAATAAGAAAATAAGAAAGAAAATCCAACAACTCGAAACAATAACTAACTAATAATAACTAACTATTAAATTATAGGAATTGGAATTTTTTTAAAAATTTGTCTGTTAGTGAACGTAACGAATATGAATTAATCCGAAGTTACGAATTATCCGAAATAACGAATGCCGCATCTAAACAAATGGAAGGGAACAAATTACCGTATTTTTCCATGTATAAGACGCGGCTTTTTTCTTTAATTGTTACACTGAAATTCGAGCAGCGTCTTATACACGGTCAGTCAGCCTGGGAGAGAGCCGCGCGGGTGCGTAGGATGTCACAGCGGCATCCTCCAATCACAAGCTGTATGACGCCTGCTGCATCTGGAGGTGGAGAGTGCACAGATGTGATCCGTTCGCTGTGGAGACTGCGCAGATGCGATCCGTTCACTGTGGAGACTGCGCAGATTCATCAGGGAGCGGAGCGATTAGAGCCAAGATGTCACAAAACAAAAGTAAGAGATTGTCATATTCTGCCAAATTCAAACTTAGTGTGGTTAGCTATGCAAAAGAGCATGGGAATAGAGCTGCAGAGAGACAGTTTGGACCCCCCCCCCCCCACTGAGAGTATGATCAGACAGTGGAGAAAACAGGAAGAACAACTCCTTAAGATGCCAAAAAAGAAGAAGGCCTTAAGGGGAAAACAAGCAAAAACTGTGTTCTGTTTTACCTGTTTAAAATGTTGTTTTCACCATCGCTTCCAACTGGCGCTCACCCAACATACCCTGGCCTCAGGTGCTCAACCGTATGGCAAACATCAAACTATCAGAAAGAATACACCACACGTTATATGATACCATGCACATATATCAAAAAAAATGGACTCTGTGGGATTCCTCACCACTGGTGTAATGTTCACTAATGTTATTTTACCTAAGCAGATCTATGAATCCATCCACGCAAATGTTACATAGACTTAAGATCAAATAAGTGTATCCCGTCATGTGATATGTCTTTTCTCAGCTATAATGTATTACCTAAATGAATCCTTCACTTGTACATTTTCCACCACTGTCAAAATCTTGTACTATGACCTTACTCATAATAAAAACCGTTTGTAAACAAAAAAATAAAATGTTGTTTTCTTTATTTTGGGCTGGAAAAGTGGGGGGCGTCTTATACATGGGGGCGTCTTATACACGGAAAAATACGGTAATAAATAATAATAATAATAAAAAAGTTTTTATTATTATTATTGTTATTTATTTATTATAAATTTGTTATGTTCCATTCGTTTAGATATGGCATTCGTTATATTAGATAATTCGTAACTTGGGATAAATTCGATAAATTCGTATTCGTGTTCACTAACAGCCAAATTTGAAAGGAAATTCCAATACCTATAATTGAATAGTTAGTAATAGTTAGGTTATTATTAGCTAGTTATTATCTCAGATTTTCAAATTTTTGGGGTTTTCGGATTTTCGCAATTCACATTACAAATTTCCGAATTTATGAATTTTCGAATTTTCAAATTTCAAATTTCAAATTTACGAATTTTCGAATATATTCGAATTTACGAATATTTGGAAAAATTTGTTAAAAATGGGTTTTCCGAATTAACAAAACGAATTGCACTTGTCACCCGCTTTCTCACCACCACTGCTACTATAATACCCCCTCTCTCCCCATTCTCATCACTGTGCTTGCCAGCATTCCCCCTCCCCATTCTCACCACTGTGTATGCCAGAATTCACATTCCCAACTCTTCCTAACCACTGCATCTGCCTTGACACTCATCCCCAACTCTTTACTCCATGCCTGACACACTTCTTTTGCCGTGGCTGTTGTCCCCTCACACCCCCATCAAAACCACCTTTTCTCTATCCCAACACCCTCTCCACACCTCACCCACCAGGATCAAACTTGGTCACTGAGAAAGAATCAAGACAGAGCTGCCTTCCCTTAGGCTATATTGATGGTGTGAAAAGGAACAGCATGGATGAGCAGCTACTGTAAATCTTGAGATATAGAAATGTTACCTGATTCTTTGCACATGTTTACTGTATGTAGTCCCGCCCCTATTGTCACCTCTATCTGTGTGTGTGTGCATACATATACCACTGTGCCAATAATAATTTTTGAATGTACGGGTCCACACTTTAATGCAAATGCCTTTAAATGCACAACCATCAAATGTGAAGATGCATATATGGTAGATAGATAGTGTGCACACAAGCTTTCTCCAGATAGAAATGGTGAATAGCGGTTGAAGGACCAATGTAAAGCATGTGGAGGACACCATACAAACAGATACAGCTCATCAGGTGGATAAGTAAACACTACAAAGTGCTAATGTCCAAGAGAAATTTCATTTTACCCACTTTAGTAGCATTCGGCAGCCATCCAGCAATCCCTTGAAGCCAATAGCACATTAAGATCGCCTTTACAGGGCGTGGCTAGCCACGGAAAAAGATGGCCGCTTGAAGCCTAAGCTTTGCTCCACGGCAGTGATAGAAAGCTACACACGGCAACCAGCTTCTCCCCTCTCCTCTGGTCTGTGAGGGGAAAGCACTGGGACACTAGCCGGCATGTCAAGAAGGCAAAATCCACCCCACCACCGCGCCGCCTGATCCAGTACTTCAGCCTCATGGATTCACACTCCAGACAAGATGGCGCTGGCTGCCTTTTCTCCCTGGCCATGGCCAGTCCGACACTGCACAGCCACCACCACGCTCTGATCAGGAAGATTTGACTAATTTAACAGTGACTAATAGGCATTGATGTCTCCAAAGGCACAGATTCGCAGTGACAGAGGTAAGAGGATTGCCTCATCTCCCTTCAACTCTCCTAGCAAAACCCCCCGGATAAAAAACATCATTGGGATGCTACAGACCCCACTCCCCAGAGCTCCTCTCACATATCTGCGCTGGCTAACATGCCAGTGACTGAAAATCCAATATAAGAAAGTATGCTTAAATCTATGCTCTGAACACTACAAAAAGATTTACATGAAGATCTCCAACTATCTCTCTCCCAAGTGCATTGCAGGATGGAATGCCTGGAAGAAAGAACCGATAATATGGCGGAGCATATCTCTGAGCTTTTGGATGCTCATGATCATCACTCAGACGATATCCAAAGAATTAATCTGAAATTAGCGGACCTCGAGGATAGATCCAGACGAAACAAAATACAATTCAGAGGTATCCCTGAATCGATATCCTCTATCAAGCTAAAAAAATATTTACAAAAGCTCTTTAGCACTTTACTCCCTAATCTATCATCCCGCGACATGCTCATTGATTGTGTGCATAGAATCGCAAAACCAAATTATCTCCCATGGAGACGCCTAGGGATGTCCTGGTCAGAATAATTTTTTTTCACATAAAAGAACAAATTCTGCACTCACCTAGAACCCTGAGGCCTTTACTGGCACCTTACTCTAAAGTATACAATGGAGCTATGAAGAACATATGCTCCTGTCACTTCAATCCTACAGAAGAATACAATTATTTACCACTGGGGAAACCCCACAAAATTACTGGTCAACTACCAGCAAAAAGTCAGCATCCTCCGTCCCCTTCACACAATCAAACTGTCTCCTCATCTCCTCATCAATCTCAACTGAAACAGGTGGCCAAAGACTAACTGATACTGCAAAGGTTACTTGTCCCAAACATGGACATATCCTGCTTGGATTCCACCTTACCCCCAGTTAAATAGTGTGCTAAGCACACTCAGTTGAACACTGCTTTATAACACCTCACAATTTAGACATTTCTTGCCTTCATTTACCATTTCTAGTGTGGGTATTGTAACCGAACATTCATAATCTGTAATACTTGAACTACATACTGAATTGCAACAATTGTCCTTATTACCGTTCAGAATTCATTGTTCTTCATTATAGTGTTTAATACAACAGTTTAACAATCTCCTTTTCAAACTACTAAAAATATACAGTGCTATAGTCCCGCTCAACTACCACAAGCCAGCTCAATATTACATCTATTCATGCCAAAGGGCTTAAAGTGTTTGTAAAGGTTCGTGTTTTTTCACCCTAATGCACCCTATGCATTAAGGTGAAAAAACACCTGGCAGTCACATGGAGCTTTTCCTCCTACCTAGTAGAAAATGAGGACTTCCGCCACATGCTATATGAAGCATGGACAGAATATGCCTCTACAAATGGAGCACACCTTACTGACCCAAACCTCCTTTGGGAAGCAGGCAAAGTGTTCCTAATGCCGCGTACATACGACCGGACTTTCCGGAAAACTTGGCCACATATGAATAAACTGAGTCCGGTCGAAAAGTCCATCGAACGTGGTGACGTAAACGGGACAAAAAAAATAGCCAGTAGCCAATAGCTGCCCTTGCATCGTATTTGGTCCGTCAGCATTTTAGTCCATCGGAATTGAGTCCGTCGGATCGATTTGAAATGTGTTCTATTTCTAGGTCCGCCGGACTAATCCCGTCGGACCTAGTTTGCCGGAAAGTCCGGTCGTGTGTACGCGGCATAAGAGGGAAAATCATCTGCTATACCAATTTTAAAAATCTGCCAGGCAGCAATACATGCAAGCCAGTGAAGTTCTACGCTCAGCACATGAACAACTAACACTAAACCGCACCCCTGATAGCATTCAATCGTGGAGACAGGCCAAACGCAACTTTGACCTGTGGGCAGAACAGCAAGAAGTGGCTAAAACATCCTACTCTGCTTTACATTTTCACAGGTTTGGTAACAATGTGGGCAATTTACTGGCTAAGCTATGCTTCGGACCAAGGCGGCCCACCCATATCTCTGCCCTAAAAAATGCGGCTGGCTCCCTGGTTACCTCACCTGCTGAAACTAGTAAATTACTTGCAGATTACTACACAACTCTATACTCAGCAGACATGACTGACCAAATGACTGCAGAAGCTTTACTGGCTAAGATACGTCTACCTAAACTTCAGGATGCCCACCTCCATTGACGTCATCCAGATGACAATCAAAGCTCTGGCATTTGCCAAAGCCCCAGGCCCAGATGGCTATACAGCTGAATTCTATAAATTAACAAAAGACTATCTCCCTGACACCCTGAAACATGTCTACCCAGCCATGTGGGATGGTGGCCCTTATCTCCCTACAGGAACGCAGGCACACATTAGACTGATTTCCAAAAAAGGAAAGGATCCCCTACACCCGGGCTCCTACCGCGCAATCTCCTTAATCAATGTGGACATTAAAATCCTCTCCACAATAATTGCGTCACGTTTAGCTCCTTTACTCCCCTCTCTATTACACCCAGCACAATCTGGCTTTGTTCCAGGGCGATCAGCCACCTTAAACATTCGCAAAGGTTTTGATGGCACTGGAATACGCTAAATCACACCCTGATCAGGATGTCGCTATCATGTCAACATCAGTTTGTCCTGGCTATTCAGAGTGATGGACGACTTCGGTTTTTCGGGCCCAGTCATGCAAATGTACGCGTCCCCGACTGAGTGCCTTGTCACTCCCGACTTTATCTTTGACACAATCCCCTTGACAAAGGGAACGAGGCAGAGATGCCCCCTTTCCCCCCTAGTTTTTAATATCGCTATTGAGTCTCTATCCAGAATACTCAACTCACCTGACAGAGTTAGTGGCATCATTATGGGTAACCAAGTTTTCCGTTTTGCCCTATTCGCGGATGACATATTATTGTTCTCCACCAATCCCATCTCAGATTTTTACAGACTCCAAGAACTTTTTGCAGCCTGTTGACTGAGCTCTGGCTTTCAAATCAACTTTGATAAAAGCGAAGTTCTATTACTCCACCCACGGATATCTACTAAATGGAGGCACTTATCCCCGTTAGCCCTGGCAACCCAACATATTACATATTTGGGTATCCATATAGGCCGAGTACCTCCCTCTTTATATGTACTTAACTATCCACCGTTAATAACCAAAATTGTGAAGGAGCTGGAAGCTTGGGCAACCCTCCCCCTCTCGCTCTTTGGGAGATGTCACCTCTTTAAAATGGTGTTGTTTGCACGCCTACTTTACCCAATGCAGACCGTACCTCTTCTATTAAAACATTCTGATGTACAAAAAATTCACAAGGCATTATCTGCCTTTATATGGTCCCACAAAAAAACGTGCATTGCGTTACAAAAACTAAGTCTCCCTAAATCCGAGGGTGGGGCAGGCTTGCCCAATATGCATTTCTACGTATATACGTTTCTACAATCTCTCATGCCTACATAGACAGGGCCTTGACTGGTTGTCTGGAAAGTCCAGATACTACAATATAATACTCGAGGGTGCCTTGGCCTCTCTGCGCGCCCTTTCTGACATCCTCCACTCAAATCTTAACACTCTATCACCTCCCCTTAAATCAAGTGTACTCATCAAAGATACGATTATTGCCTGGAGAGAAGTGCTGAAGAGGGAGACTACTGGGGCTACCGCTGAGTATTTAGTAGTTTCTTCCATCCACTCTACATAAAGCCTTTGCTCAATGGCGTACTAAGGGCCTTACTAAAATAACCTCCATGTACCTTGGAAAGCCTGGTGAGTTCAAATCCTTCCAAACCTTATCACAGGAATTTTCCTTGCCATTGTCACACATCTTCTTCTACCATCAATTAACCAACTATTTACAGTCTTGTTGTGGACCTCAGACTGATCCCCTTCAAAAGTCCTTTATTGACATTGAACACCAGAGAGACCACTACTCCATCTCCAGCCTATACTCTCACCCCATTGCACACCAATCCGAAAAATATAATCTCAAGCCATTCCAAAAATGGTGTAACATGTTTGATGACAACGAACTACGAGCAGAGGCTAGTCGCCACGTTGCTGTACTTGGCAACTGGGAGAAGCCTGCAGGACCTCAAGTTCTCAACAGTCATCCTCCCTCAGGCTCTGGATATCATTATCCCAGAGACCTGTTCTGCTATCATTCAGGTCCTGCAGAAGGACTATATTAAGGTAAGATTTATCCTTTAACATCACATGTTATTGTATTTAATGCTTGCTAATGTATTGTATTTCTTTCCTCAATCCCTAATTACCATGATTGCAATATGCTGTGAATGTCCCCTTTGTCCTCATGCATGCTGTAATCTTTTAATGCTCCTTTTTTGTCCTCCATGCATATTTGCCTTCACTAACCTCCCAGCAAGCTATGCTGGGCCCGTATCCACCTAGTCTAGTCCCTTAACAATGTATTTTGTCAGCTCCATTGTAGTGCTTTACCCTAAACCCCCCCTTAAAATGTGTCCAAATGATATGTGTATCCTTAAATTAATTTATAAGCCCCCCCCCCTAAAATGTGTCCAAATGGTATGTGTATCCTTAAATTAATTTATAAGCCCCGCCCTTAAAATGTGGCCAAATGGTATGTGTGTCCTTAAATTGATTTCTAAGCCCCTCCCCCATTAAAATGTTTCCAAATGGTCTGTGTGTCCTTAAATAAATTTTTAATCCCCCCCTTAAATTTTATCAATGGGCCATTAGAGGGGGTGAGGAATCTGATAAGTGGGTCTTATATTTTAGTCTTTAAATAATACTTAAAATAAATGTTCTACTGATGTTGGGCAAGAATGTTTTTTGTGTAATGTGCTTGCAAAGATATGTGCAAAAGTATTTTTTCTTGTTTGAGTCCCCAGTTTCCTTCAACGCCACAGGAATGGCTGACTGTGGCATCCCATTTTGCCACCCGTTGGGACTTTCCCAACTGTGGAGGGGCTATAGATGGGAAGCACATCCACATCATGCCACCACCCCATTCATGGTCATACTATTTTAACTATAAGGGGTTTCATAGTATCGTGTCAATGGCGGTGGTGTCGGCACAATATGAATATCTGTATGTGGACGTGGGGAAGAATGGCCGGACGTCTTTGCCCAGACGGAGCTCTACCAGCTTCTCCAGAGTGGTGGCCTGGGATTGCCACCTGATGCAGATAACGTGGAAGGACTCCCCTTTGTCTTCATTGCAGATGAAGCCTTTGGTCTGGGCGAGCACCCGATGAGGCCATTCCCCCAAAGGACCCTCACCCCGGAGAGGAGGGTTTTTAAATACCGGCTGGCCAGAGCGAAAAAATCTAGAAATAATATTGCCTCAGTTGGGCCTGAGGCCAGACTTATTCCAGAGAATCCTCTGATGGGCCTGGATACTGGCCATACTGGCTTGGCCCCCCCAAAGCGCTGTGAAGTTAGGGAGAAATATGTTAATTTTTTTACAGATATGGGGGCCATTGCAATGCCAGACGATGTCTAATTTTTATTAATAAAAAAAAATGATCAGATAAATTCTTGAAATGTATTTATTGCTTGCTTTTCTTTCTAGCTGTCTCCTAGGTTCTCCTAGTGCACTGCCAAGTGTATTTTCCTTTAGTAAATAAGCCCCATTGTCACTGTAACCCCCAAATTACTTACAAAACTGGTATTGAGCATTGAAAGAAGTTTGATTAGCAAACTTTTTAATCTGTGCACATTCACATGTGCGTTTATAAAAAAAATTTTAAATATATATATATATTTTTTTTAACAATATATTTATTTTTTGTTTTAAAAAACTTTTCTTTTTTTTTTACAAACAGGCATGTTTTAAAAAACATTACATACACACAACTCTGGAACTTACAAAGTTCAACATTTATAAAATGAAGGCAATATCAGACATTATAGTGTCAAAAATGTCTTGATATTGCCATAAATCAGATGGGGCGATGTCAACCCTGTAAAAGCCAAATTTTGAAGATGCACACAAATTGGGATTCCAAATGGGTAATGTCAACATGTGCTATCTCCCATCACGGGGGATCAATGGACGTGTTTTGTGGGTGCAATCCCTTCCTCTCACCTACTAGCGCTATGAGGAAGGGTTTGCACCCACAAAACGTGTACATTGAGATCCCCTGATGGCAGATAGCACATGTTGACACACCGTGTGCATCTTCAAAATTTGGCTTGTGGAGGCCGTGAAGATAATGGAGGAGGTGGATTATGAACCAAGGGGGATTTCGGACCATTCACGGGTAGCTTTTTCAATAAAGATAGGGACAAACTGCAGTAGAGGAGATTGGAGGGTAAACCCCTTCTGGCTGGAGATAATTAAAGATACCGAGGAGGTTGCAGCCAGCCTGGAGGAGTTTACGATTCTAAATTCAGGGTCTACTTCCTTAGAAATAATTTGGGACGCCCTGAAAGCATTCCTTTGGGGTGTGCTGATACAAAACATATCCTATGTTAAAAGGCAGACAAAAGCTAAAGAAATCATAGTGAGAGAGAAAGTGAGATGGGTGGAAGTGATGTATGTGGAGGTACCGACCCCAGATAGATTTGGGGAATGGGCAGAGAAACAAGAAGAATATAAGAGACTAGTTCTGGAGAAAGCAGAAAATAAAAGAATATTTCAAAGGCAGAGTCTCTTTGGGGAGGGAGAACAAGTGGGGAGAATCTTGGCCTTAATAGCTAAGGAAAATAGTTAAAATAGTTGATCTGCCATTATACCAGCAATCCAGGATAAGGAAGGTAAAATCAAAAGGACCACTCTGGAAATGGCAAAAGAATTTAAAAGATATTATGAAGAACTGTATAGTACATCAAATATAAATGTAGAAGGGAAAATGTGGGATTTCTTTGGAAAAATAAAAATACCCCAACTGTCGAAGGAAATAGGGAGGGATTGGAGGCTCCATTGACACTAGAAGAGTTACAAAAAGCAACAGCAGATATGGCGAATCAGGAAGCCCCAGGGCCAGATGGTTTGCTAATAGAAATCTATAAAAAATTTGGGGGTATATTGCTTCTAAAACTTTAACAGGTGTTCAATGGAGCTGCTGAGGAAGGGAAATTACTGTTATCCATGACCAGTGTTGGTCATCTTACTTTAAAAAAGTAATTAGTTAAGTTACAAATTACTTCTCCCAAAAACTAATTGCGTTAGTAACTCAGTTACTACATTGGAAAAGTAATTAGTTACTCAGCAAAGTAACTGTGACTTTTTTTAATATTCTATACGTGTAACTAAGGGGCGGGTCTAGTATTACTGTAAGCAAGGGGCGCATTTATTATTATTGTTGTATATCGTGTAACCAAGGGGCTGCTCTATTATTACTCTTACCAAGGGGCAGATCTGTTATAGCGTGTAAGCAAGGGGCGGGTCTATTATTATTATATCGTGTAAGGGGCAGATGGCTACAGAAGAGGGCGAATGTTAAATTAATGGGCAGAGCTCGATATATAACAATAATAATAAATGCGCCCCTTGGTTACAGTAATACTAGACCCGCCCCTTAGTTACACGCTAGACGCCCCTTGCAGAGTAGCACAAGCATCGGGAGCGTACGGCATTGCCTCGTACAATTACATGTTAACTGCGCCTGCGCGGTGTAGAGTTCACTCAGAGCTGTTTAGGTTCGGCAATTTTCGGAAGCTCCGTAGTCCTTCGTACTGCGCAAGCGCTGCACCTGCGCAGAACAGGGGGTCCTTATCCGGCGGGGGAACTTTTTTTGGCAGGACACCGGAATTACACTACTGCCATCTAGTGGCAGTAGATGTAATTGAGGTAACTCCGCCCAAGTAATGGGAACTGAGTTACCATGAGGGGAAAAGTAATCAGTTAGATTACTCGTTACCCTCTAAAGTAACTGCGTTATGTAACTCCGTTTATTTTAACTCAGTTACTTACATCACTGTCCATGACTGAAGCCATAATAATTATATTGGCAAAAGAAGGGAAAAATCAGCTGGAGAGAGCCTCATACAGGCCTATATCACTTTTGTGTTCGGATGTTAAAATCCTGGCAAAAGTGCTGGCAGCAAGATTAAATAGAATAATCGCTAAAGTGGTACATCCAGATCAAACCGGCTTTATACCGAATAGATCTACAAGTGTGAATATAAGACAAGCATATTTAAACATGCAGATCCCAATAGAAAATGGAGGGAATAGAGCTATCCTATCACTGGATGCGACCAAAGCCTTCAAAGTCTTGAATAGCATTATTTGTGGAAGGTTTTGGCGAAATTTCAGTTCGGTCCCAAATTTGTTCAATGGATAAGATTACTATACGAGAGACCCAAGGTGAGAATAAATGGAGAGTGCTCTGACTGGATCCAGCTGGAGAGGGGGACGAGACATGGGTGCCCATTGTCCTCCCCTGCTCTTCGCCCTCGCAATGGAGCCATTGGCTATTGCATTAAGAACCTCTACAGGGATTTAAAAGAAAAAAGGGTGAGGAAAAAATCGCTATGTATGCAGAGGATGTCTTGATGTTCCTTGGGGACACGCAGTCCTCGTTGGAGGCAGCTATGGGGATGATTAAAGATTTTGGACATTTTTCCGGGTTGGCATATAATTGGGATAAATCCGTACTCTTGCCAATAGATCCCTTAAAAAAAACCCTGACGCAACAGGTAACCCAAATAAAGCCCCATACACACGGTCGGACTTTTTCATCAATTTGGTCCGATCGGACAAGGTTGTTGAAAAATCAGACCGTGTGTATGCACCATCGGACAGTGTTCGTCGGTTTGTCCGTCGGACAAAGTCTTATCTCCTGCTGGAAAGATTTCCCGTCAACCCGGTCCGATCACACCAAATCCGAGCGTGTGTACGCTTGTCCGACGGACAAAGTGCTACGCATGCTCAGAAGAAATTCTGTGACGGAAGCGCTCGGTCAGGTAAAACTACCTTTCCTAATCGACACAGCACATTCGTCACGCTGCAATGTTAAAATGTCTTTAATGCAGCGCATTCTCTTTTTCTTTACAATGCAACAAGAATGACATCTTTTAGCTGCTCCTATTCACCCGCACTTCTCACAAACTTACTTCTTTATTACTTTGCAGCATTTATACACTACATGTTTATTTTTACTCAGATCGTAATACAATCTTTCTTATTTTTTTACCCAGATTTTTTTTTTTTTTGGGGGAATACATATTTGAAGGAGATTTTTTTTTTTTTTTTGGAGGGGGTTTGTATGTCTCAACTTAGCAAAACCACATTATTAACATTTGTATTTCTTGCTTACATTTACTAGGAGTTTGTTGGTTGTTGGTGCCCCTTGTTAATTCTAGGATTAGTGAAATGTACCTGCCTACTCAAAGAAAAACTGTCATTGTAGAAAAGTAAAACACAATAGTCAATGATTATTTCAAATCAAAAAAACCTTTATTTAGGTCTCAGCAACAGACCAAAGAGGAACGCAGCCATGGTGAAACTTGGGGAATTTGCAAAGCCTTGGACACCCATGGCAACCATCATTTTACAGACTTAAACAATTGGGGGCATGAAGACTACCTATCTAAATAATAAGGGAGCGCAATCTGGTCCTGAAGTCCAAAACATCCGGAACTGCAGCAGATGCCATCTAGGTCCCCAGGCTCTGGTACTACGAGAGGCTCCATCTTCTCTCAGACCAGACTGAGTCCAGGTTGTCACTCTCTTGTCTTCCTTGTACGCTTCCTTCCACGCCGTGGTGCTGGTGCTGGTGGGGTGGCAGAAGGAGGAGGAGGAGGCGGAGCAAGGTCACTCTCGCAAACATGTGTGAGGGGAGTCATCTCCCCAGCCATCCCCTCATTTAGTATTTTGAGGATGACCTCCTCACACATGCTGCGTTGCCCCGCCTCCATACCCATAAATTTACTTGTAACCAAGGAGGCAAAGGCCTCCTCGTAGGTGGGTGTGGCATAGAGGGAGGCTGAGGCATCTTTTATCAGCTGGAGCGCTGACTCTCCCACCTCCCCCATGTTTTTCGCCCTTCTGTAGGGAAGGCGGAGGGGAGAGACTTGGGAGACAGTCAGGCTCCTACGCCTACCCCCCTGTTGGCTGCCACTACCCCCTGCCTCCTCCTGACTGCCACCTTCCACAGCCACCTCCTGGCTGAGGTCTTCCTGTGTATGAAAAAGGGACATAGTTTCAGTTATTTGTTCATCAAACACACACAATTCTCATCTAGTGACTGTTGCAAAATGTTTTCAAATACAAAACCATACAATTCTCAGCCCTGCAGTTTAGATTCTTCCCAAAAATGTCTCCCACACCACTGTCTGTTGATATGTCAATCACGTTAGGAAATAAGCAATTGGGGATCCTGAATTAACTGAACATCATTCATTATTCAACAAACTGGTTCCAAAACTACTATACCTGGAACAAGCTGGGCACCTGCACATATTCCTGACTGGAAGGCCCAGGTTGGTCCTCGGAATCCTCATCAAGGGTGGCGTGCGTGGAAGGACGCGTGCAAGGAAGAGTCGAGAGTGACTTCCTGACAGTAGCCTGGTCTTTGAGAAAGTGGAGCCTCTCATAGTACCAGAGCGTGGGGACATAGACATCAGCTGCTGCAGCTCCAGATGCTTGTGACTTCAGGACCTTATTGCGCTCCCGGAAATAGGTAGTCTTCATGTTGGTGATCTTCACTTTTAAGTTTGCGACGGTTGCCATGGGCAGGGTAGGCTTTACAAATGCCACCAGTTTCAGCAGGGCTGCGTACCTCTTTGTTCTGTTGCTATAATCCCTGTGTTTTGCCTGCCATAAGAGGGGGAATTGCCGGTATTTATCAATGAAGTGTGGGAGAAAGCTCACGTTGTAGAAGGCATCCATCACCTCTGCAAGACACAACGCCACACAAAACAATATAAATAATGTCAGCCTAAACTCTCCTAATCTTCTCCATAAAGAAGCCTCAAGTTCTAATCAGTCTAGGCTAGTTATGTACCAACGTCAAATTGTACCTTCGTTTGTAGCGATCGTCTCGTGCGTGAGCTTTCTCTCCCCTCGTCTCCCAGATCGTGGCTACGACACAGGCGTGTGACGTTTTATATACAGTGCGCATGCGTCAAACTCCGCCCGCCCCTGACGATCTTTCTCGTCTATTCCCCACCCCTTCTCTTTACGGCGCAGTGGGGAGAGCACATGGCGGGGACACAGCAGGTGCGCCCCAAATATCCCCCCAACGAGGAGGAGGACGAGGAAAGTCCGGAGGCAGAAACGTCCCGATCCCGGAGCCTGAAATTCAAGGCCTCCAATATGTCATTTGGAGAAATGTTGGAGATGGTGGACATATTAAAGAGGAGCGACTATGATGGGAAGTATGGGCCTTACCTCAACCCCAATGTCCGCAAGGCCAAGATCATGTCTAAAGTTGTGAGAAGGCTGTACAATCATTTTGGGGTACAACGATCCAAGGAGCAACTGAGGAAACGCTGGTCAGACCTGAAACTGAGGGAGGCCGATCAGTACAGAAAGATCAAGAGAATTCTTCAAAAAAGTAAGTAGTTGTGTTTTGTGTTTGATTTCTTGCTTGCATACTGCTCCATGTGGTTTGATTTTTACAAAGTTGTACATTCCAAAATGGCCACTTTCATGTTCGTCTGTGCATTCGATCGTACTCAGCCTCGATCTTTCTGCCACTGTCATGGTCGTGTGTGTGTCCATTCGATCGTACGCAACCTCGATCGTGCGGCCACTTATAATACGATGTTTGGTGTTTTTTTGGGGGAAAGGAAGTTTGTTCTCCCTAGAAATGTCATCCAGAATGTAAAGCCAATTTCTTCAATGTAAAGGAGAGGTCACCCAGTAGCTGTTTACCCATCTGGACTCGAGAGCACTAGTGCTGGGACACCCAAACCCCCTTTTTATTAGCCTTTTCCACACATGTGCTCCAGTGGATACTAGAGGGGGGTCTCCATCACACAAACTTCTACCAAAAAGCTAGTCAGTTTAGCACCTTTACAAAGTGACTACATTCATGTAGTTGACATTTGTAACTGGCCAAACTAAAATAGTGTCCGTCACTTTCAAGCAATGTTTGTCATTTCCTATTTCTGCCCTCAATAGTTTGTGTTGCTAAATCTTCCTTTTGGACATTCTCATAGGGGAGCGAAAACTTGGGCCGTCTGAGGAAACCCCCAAACCAACACCTCCCAAAAAAGGGGAAAGAGCAGAAGCAGAGGAGGAGGAGGAGGAGGAAGGAGAGATCATCGAACTTGGAGAAATTGTCACCACAACAGGTGAGTGTGGGAGAACACAGCTACTGGTAAGCTAATCCATGTATGGCTGCCTCATTTCCAACACCCCATTTTTGTTTGTTTGTGGTTTTTAGGTGACGTGGATGTTGTGGAAGAAAAATCGCACTTTACCACAGAGAGTGCCCACGTACTCATCGGAGAGATAATGGTCTGCAATCGAGATCTAGATTACATAAAGCAAAACATCAATGATGTTCAACAAAAATTGAAGAACATCATTGATGTTTTAGGAAAAATATGAAAACGCACCAAGTAATTAACACACATTTGTGCCTGCTTCTGAACACATTTGCAACTTAAAAACTGTCTGAAATTTGGAACATGCACACATTGTGTCCACATGTGCTAGCTCCCACCATGGTGGATGAATGGCAACGTTTTTTTGGGGGTGCAAACACTTTACGAACTACGAAAGTGGTTGTGGTGAAGGGGTTGCACCCCCAAAAAACGTCCATTCATCCCCATGATGGAAAATGGCACTTTTGAAGCTTCTAGGCATGTGTTTTCCCATCTAATGACCATTGTCAGACCCAAATTGTGTGCATGTTCCAAATTTCCACTTTTCGGGGGTGACCCCCCCATGTGATGAAGGCAAGATCAAACACACTTTGAACATATAGTCATGTCTGATCTTGTCTTCACTTTACAAAGTTGAACTTTCCAAGTTCCTAGGTTCTGTTTTGCTCCATGCCTGGTTTTACCAATTGCGGAATGTTTGTAAACAATGTTGTAAATAACCAAGATGTTGTCAGTTTTGGCGTGAAGATTGTAAACGCACTTGGGAATGTTTTCCTAGTAAACTTTTATTTTTCTAAATGTGTGGCTTCCTTATTTAAAAAACACAATGCATTATGTATGTAAAATGAAAAGGATATGGGGGGCAATGGGTGTTATTTACTAAAGGCAAATCCACTTTGCACTCCAATTTTCTTTCCCGGGGAACTTTTTCAATGCACTTGTAGAGCATAGCGGATTTGACTTATGTAAATGACACCCACAGTGCTTTGTACGAAAACACGGAGCACAGCATTTTGGAGAATACACACATGTCAGACCTGGTGATGAAAAGGAGTATTTTGGGTGTCAGTTATGCAGTACAAACCTTCTCTAGACCAAAGATTAGGTAGCAAACACACAACATGAGAATAATCTTTTTGGGAAGAAGAGACTGTTACCTCCTTTTGCCCAGAAAGTGCATTCCCACTGTCGAAGGCAAAGGGAAAAAATGTCAAAGTAAAATAAGCTAAAAAGAAGACTGAAATGACATGAAATCATAGGTTGGTTAAAATATCAGATTTATTAAAAAATGCCTCTCACACATCGTCAGGCAGAGCAATGGCCCCCCTACCCACAAAGTACTGCATATATTGGTCCCGGACCACACGGGCATTTAGAGGGGGCAAGCCTGGACGTGCCACTCGAAGGGCTGTGAGTTCGGCATTTGGAGGGCCCTCCACATCTGGGCCAACGGGCACCACATAGTTCCTGTTATGTCTTTTGAGGAAGTTGTGCAATATGCAACAGGCAAGAACTATGTGGTTCAGTTTGTATTCCGCCAAGTTAAATGCCGTCAGGAACAGGCGGAAGCGGCTGGCCAGGATGCCAAAAGCGTTCTCCACAACTCTTCTGGCTCTGGACAGCCTGTAGTTGAAGACCCTCTGGTCCGGGGTGAGGGTCCTCATCGGGAACGGCCTCATCACATGGGGAGTCAACGCAAACGCTTCATCTGCGACAAAGACGAAGGGGAGTCCTTCGGCATTCTCCTCTGGAGGTGGCAAGCACAGACTGCCACTTTGGAGACGCCAGTAGAACTCCGTGTGCGTAATGGCCCCACCATCCGATATCCGGCCGTTCATCCCCACGTCCACATACATAAACTCGTATGTTGCCGACACCACCGCCAACATCACTACACTATTAAACCCTTTATAATTATAATAGTAGGACCCCGAGTTGGGCGGTGGGACGATGCGGACGTGTTTCCCATCAATTGCCCCTCCGCAGTTAGGAAAGTCCCAACGGCTGGCAAAGTGGGAGGCCACAGTCTGCCATTCCTGTGGCGTGGAAGGGAACTGTGGAGTGAAACAAGAAAAAAAAAATTAGTCACTTTGCACCTAAACATTGCAAGCAGATTAGACAATCAACATCTTGGAACAAGAGCATTGTCTAAAATTGGAGGCTGGAAAGTATTTGCACAGAAAAGTAGAGGCTCCCCTTCACAGATTACTCACCCCCCCATCAATCCCCCCACTTCTGATGGGCCATTGGCAATAACTAGGGGTGTTGGGGGGGGGGGGGGGGTGGTGGACAGCTAACCCTCTGCACTTCATTGATTGGCAAATGGCTCAATAATGTGGGCTAGTTTGGCCAGACCCTCTGTACTTAACACTATTGGCAGGCCACAGGAAAGATCAAATAACATTTCAACCCCCCCCCCCCCCCCCCAAAAAAAAGGCAGGCACAGTGTGACATTATTAAATTACCAAGCAAGCTAATAGGAGGGAAAGAAGACAAAAAAATAGGAAATGGAATGTATGGAGGCAGTCCCTTGCACTACATGCTTTGCTGAATTCATCCCTAAAGATGCGCACTATAAAGAGGTAGGTATATAGTGTGTATGGACCTTGGGAAAGCCAGCAGATAAAGGATTGGTACCATCTGACAGAGCAGTTGGGGGAGGGGGTTCCTAATGAGTTTGCCCCCCCCCCCCCACCAAAAGAACAAAAAAAGGGGGCTCTACATGAAGTAAACCACACAGCAAACATTTGTGCATATTTTAGGGGGTGTTTTGGGGCAAACAATACTATGCAGCAGACAAAAGACATTGCTTAAGTGACTAGGCCATAGGTGTCTATTGGGGCAGAAGAGCATGCTGGTGAGGTAAGTGAAGGGAAAAATGCATGAAGGAGAAAAGGGGCACAGCATATTAGAACATATTGCAATCATGGTAATTAGGGAAGGAGGTCAAAAATACAAGTCATTAGCAAACAGAGCATACATAGAAGGGAATAGTAAAGTAGAAATGTTACCTTAATATAGTCCTCCTGCAGGACCTGAATGATGGCAGAACAGGTCTCTGGAATAATGATTCCCAGGGCCTGGGGAGAGATACCTGAAGAGAACTTCAAATCCTGAAGACTTCTCCCTGTCGCCAAGTACCTCAACGTGGCAACAAGCCTCTGCTCCGGAGTAATGGCTTGTCTCATGCAGGTATCCTGCCGGCTGATAAAGGGGGTCAGCAAAGCCAAAAGACGGTGAAAATCGGGGTCCGTCATCCTGAGAAAGTTCCTGAAATCATCAGGATTATTCTCCCGGATCTCACGAAGCAAAGGCATGTGCGAGAACTGGTCACGCTGAAGCAACCAATTCTTGGTCCACATACTCCTCGTCACTCTGTTCATGGACGGGTCTTGGGTCAAAGCTAAAAGCCCGACACCAATTCCGCGTACAGCACGAACTCGGCGACGAGTACGCACGGGAAACATCGCTCAGAAGGTCACAAAAGGTCGGCTGGTCAGAACGGACAAACAGAAAGCACCGATAAACAGCAAGGCCTGAAAGAACGAAGTGAATACCAGCAACGAGCAGACAATAAGCAGTGCAAATCAAAGCGTCCTATATCAAGATATAGGCCGCAATGACCAACAAATGCGAACTGACTACACGCACTAATAAACAGATACGCACGACAAGCACAAACTGAAGAGCAGTAACGATCTGAGTCAGAAAACTGAGAAGCGCGAATCTTAAGTCACCAAACTTCCACTAACTCTCGATAAACACGGGATCAGCAGAAGGAGCCCAACGGGTGCCTGACGTGGTGCTGAACTTCCCTTTTGTAATCTCGTGGACGACGACTTACGTCACGACGTTCTTCCGGACCGAATATTCCGACAACGTAGTCCGACCGTGTGTACGCAACGCCAACATCGGACAAAGTACGTCGGACAAAGTCCGACTGACCTGGTCCGCGGATTGTCCGAGCGTGTGTACACACGATCTGACTTTTTGACAACCAACATGCAAATTAGCTGGTTTGGACCAAAATCCGACCGTGTGTACGCTCCATTGGACCAACTTTTTCCAGGTTTCATCGGACTTTTGTTGGCTGTGCGAATGGACCAACTTTCTGCCAACAAAAGTCTGACCGTGTGTACACAAAACCAACGGACTTTTGTAAAAACCAATGCAAAACCAATGCAAAAGATCAGACAACAATACAGAAGTTGACCAAAGGTGGCGGTAAAGAGCAGAAAAACCAAGTGATTAGGTGAAAGTTGGCTGAAAAAAGTCCTGCCGTGTGTATGCAATACCAAATTGGGGCCAACGCCCTTTGGACAAAAATCCACAGGAAAGTTTGTCCATGGTCCGATCGTGTGTATGAGGCTTTACAGAGGCAAGGGAGGTGGGAGACCTGGCACTGACAAATTCAAGGTACTATTTTTTGGCAGCACAAATACAGTACATGAGGAAGGAGGACAGAGGAAATAACTTACCAGAAGAAAGGGAGGCAGGAAATAAGCACTTGCTGAATGATACCGGCCATAGTACAGTTGTGGGGGCAGTGGAGGATGATTGCTTTGGATCTAGATGCCCAACAGCACAATTAATGGTAAAAAGCTGGGAATCTGTTAGGAGTGCGCATGCGCGAGGGACCCGTGATGGCCGCATAGTCACGGAGCTCCGCGCCACCCCGGACCAGCGGCATACATAATACAGCCCAGGAACGCTGTACCGCCGTAATAATTAGGCGAACAGCCTGCGGACACCCCAGGGACCCCCCCGCATGTCTGGCCGTGCCCCACGGAGGAATCTGGAGGAGTTATTCACAGCCTCCACCCGGCCTGAGAATCCCAAGATGGCCGCCACAGCAGACGCTGGAAGATCACCTCAGGCCTCCCTCACAGACATCCAGCAGGATTTCAGGCAAGTGGTCTCCCCTGCACATCTGCACCTCACTCCTGGCCCTCCACTCTCCTGCCACAAGGAGATGATGCCCTCCCCAGCATCTACTGAATCCCTCCTGAGCCACACTTTTGGAGACCACCCATTCTCCCCAGCAGG